>JAGFPH010010776.1:4782-17791 GCA_018207615.1 Philaenus spumarius
TTTTGTGTTTAGACCCAGCTTACATTACGTTAAACAATCATAACTTACTTTTTGTTATTACTTTACTATTTTCTTAATATAAGCCATTCTTTAGAAACTACAGTCAGTCTCATTAAACTATCCTTATCTTTATTTTGTTCTTAAAATGCCAATTATAAATATTTTATAGCTGAATTTGTTTATTTTACTGTAATTGAAATGTATATTCAAAATAATATGTATTATTTTCGGTAATCTTTAATATATTTTGATATACTCTCCACAACATTGAATTAAACTTTAGAGTCATTCATTTATTTGTCAAAAGAAGCTATGCATATTTGCTAAATGCCTTAGGATGACAGCAAGTTCCATTTCTGTAGATATTGGCTCTTTAACTTTGTTTGATGGTTCCGATGTTATCATGCACCAAACATACAAGAAAGAAAAACTGATCTTTGGTTAATCTAAAGTTCTATTTAAATTTCACTTCATTGTCCATCCGATTCCTGTGCATCAGTACATTGCTTTCATACTCATTATCCCTTTCTTTAATCAATTCATTACAGACCTACCTACCTACCTTTCAATAGTGTAAAAGCACTGTCCACTACTTCTTCCATTTCGTCTAATATGCCGTATAGTAGCATGAGAGATAAACTCTATCCATTGGAGAGAGCTTCTGAATGCACCCTGAGACAGATCGTCGCGGTTAACTACGGATCGTAGCAAAACACTATGGCACTGCATTTACATACAAACAGTATACACTTTGTATTTTAACACTTTGGCTGCGCGCTTAAATTGAAATTGTAATAATTTTGAATCTTTAATTTTTATACATATTTACAAAGTAAAAGGAATCTGAAAACTGTAGTTTTTATCATGCGTACATGTTCTATATCTCCTTGTGAATTAAGATCTCCTCTGCCATGATTTTTAACGATTTAGTTTCCATAATTTTAATTTTTAAGAAATTCATACAAATTAAAGTTATAAACTGCTCGAATGAGAAACGAACTCCCGCGCACAGCTTGAGAGACAACGCACGGAACACAACACACAAGTTGACATAGAAATAAATTAGAATCTAGTTACTCTAGCCCTAGAGAATTATGTCCTCGGTTAAGATTGCTTTGGTCGTTATAACCATTATCCCCGACAGCATAACTGCAGACTACACTCAAGTGAGCCATTCTGCTACGTGAGAACTAAACATAACCTTAAATTTATACTTTACTTTAGTTCTCCTTTCTTTGTTTATCTCGTCTTGAAGTAATTGTGAAACTATTTATTTTCAACCCGACTGTTGAAAGAGTACACCTCATGACTAGTTCAACCTATTAAGAGAACATTGGCGTCCTTCGAGGTCCCTTCTCAAATAATAAACAAACTATACTTACAAAATCACACACGTACTAAAAGCATCATTAAAAAACAAACCAGTATATTTAATTATTCGGCCAGTGAGGTAGTGCAATAAAAATACACTGACTTATAAATACTGTACATTAATTTTGCTTATTTTTATTTCTTAATAAGTTCATGTTTGTACATATAATTTTTTTTTTTTTTAGACGAAAACCCCTTGCGGTTATCATTGCCTTCATGTTTGTATGTAGTTTTCATCTCCGTAGCAGGGGCGGATGTAGGAATTCATTTTGGGAGGGGTCATAAGAAATCGAAAACAACATTACCGAGAATTGAATAACAACTGGTGTAGGGAATTAAAAAATACGTAAAAACTCTATGAAAATTTGTTTTAATGCATTTCTAGGCCATAAACAATGTCTTGAAAGAGCAAGAGTTTCTTGCAGATTAAAGAATAAAATAAACACTAATTATTGAAGAGTTAACAGGAACGGTACTAAAATCAATAATTCCACAACACGATCTTTAAATCCATTTTGTTTCACTAAATTTAAAACAACGTAACACAAACTCTCACTTATTGAAGTCATACAGTTCCATACGGCGGCGCGTTCCGTAAAACAAATTAGCCCAACCAGAACCAATAGAGATGTTTTCTTGTTATTGAATTTCAGCAAGCGACATCGACAGTGGCTTTAAGGGTAGCACTAGGTATAAAATACAAAACCCCTAAAAAAGCTCCTGCTGCCACAAAAACAGTACCACAATAGAAAGTTTTAGCCATTCCCCCACTTTCAAAGCCGGTAGTGCCCCCAAAAAGGACACGTTATATCCGCCAGCGGAATCACCTAACTCCGTCCTCATATTTCTTCAAAACATCTCGACCGCTGATGTTCTCAAGTGGATCCTTCCTCAAGAGATTCTTCCCAAACTCCTAACGGAGAGCGATACAAAGACCATCATCATCACCATTCTAACTTCCTTAGTTGCAGTATACATGCGAAACGGATAGACAACTTAATATTCTTGAATTGAATGCCAGTGGAGTCCTCAGTCGCAAAGCTGAACTCCGAAACTTCCTCCAAGAAAGAAACATAGATATTGCTCTAATATCAAAAACTCACCTCCGACCATTCAACCATTTCAACATTCCATGCTATACGACCTATCGTACAGATCGTCCCAAAAACCAAGGATGGCAGTCCTCAGGGGGAACGGCCTTACTGGTTCACAGACGGATCGTACATCAAACGATTCCTAACGATCCACTATCTCCGATAAAGCACACAGTAATCAGCATCAACTTCTTTGAGACGTATATACGTATAATCTCTGCATATATCCCTCCAAACACCAAAATAACAATCACTCATCTCAAAATGTTTCTCTCACCGGATGATTCAACCATTATTATGGGTGATCTAAACTCCAAACATCCCGACTGGGACTGTCGTATCGCAAATCCACACGGCAAAGTGTTGCAAAATTTCCTGCACAATCACCCAAATATCAAAGTGATCGGTCCCAGTGAACCGACTCATTATCACATGCAAATCACATTGCCGTGTTAAAAAATCTTCAATTCTCCCACGATTTTGTCTGCATTGACGATCTCAGCTCAAATCATAATCCCACCATCTTAACCGTTGACACATCTCCCTATCGACGTCTACCTACTAAAAAGGAGTTCAAACGAGTTAACTGGAGGAAGTACTCTGAAAGTATTCTCAGGCATACCCCTAATCTCTCTGCAGACATCAACTCCCCCTCTAACATAAAAAATTAGGTGACCCATGTCCAAATCATCATAACTGCAGCACTAAACTCCAGTGCATACACTTCCTCTACAACTGCGACTAAGGCTGGACTCTCTCCTCACATCAAAGAGCCAAGAAAAGAAAACTTTGCCGAAAATGCCAATTTTCACGACCACCCTCTGACAAGAGGCTATTCAATGCCCAAACCCATCTGAGTAAAGTAAAGTCGCTACTAGCCACCCTTACTGAGGATGAATGGGACCAATTCCTATCAACAGTAACTCCAGAAAACGGGTCCCTATGGAAATTAAATCGACAGCTCCTAGCAACAAAAACTCCCAATCACCCTCTTCATGAACACCATGGTGTAGTCTACACACCCACGGACAGAGCAGAAACGTTCGCTGATTCACTCCAAGACTAATTCACTCCAAATTCAAGTATCTATGATGGTGACCACATTGAACATGTGGAAAATGTTCTTGATAAATATCTTACTTGTCCCATGGGGCTTCTCCCCGACCCTTTCAGCTGCGACCAGATAGCCAAACTCATTAGTAAGCTCCCAACACGTAAAGCAAATGGCATCGACAACGTCAGCAACACCGTGCTTCGCAACATCCCATCTACTATGGTAGCAATCATAACACATACCTTTAATGGAATCATGCCAACAGGCCACTTCCCTTCATCATGGAAAGAAGCCAAAATAATCACGATTCAAAAACCTGGAAAATCGGCTCTTCTTCCAGTAAATCAAAGGCCCGTCTCATTACTTCCAATGATTTCAAAAGTCTTTGAGAGACTAGTTCATTCCCTGCTCATCCAGCATCTCAAAGACGTCATTCGTCCAGAGCAATTTGGCTTTCAAAGTGAACATTCCACAACACTCCAACTTGTAAAGGTTCTGAACGACCTTTCTGATGGCTTCAACATACGAAACCGATCTATTGCAGTTTTCCTGGACATAACAAAAAGCTTTTGATAAAGTATGGCACGAAGGCCTGCTTTACAAACTAGCCCGCAGCTCATTTCCTCCATGCTATGTACATTTCATAAGCTCATACCTCAACAGTAGATGGTCCCAGGTTGCTGTCGATGGTACACTTTCCACTCCTAGACCCATCGAGGCAGGAGTTCCCCAAGGCTCGGTTCTTGGTCCGTTAATAAACCTTCTGTACACTAACGATATCCCAGTCATCTCCAAAGTATCACTCCGACTCTTTACTGAAGACGCTATGTTCTACTACAGATCTCTAAACCTGGAATATGGGTGCTCCGTTGGAATAAACAACAGCTGGATGCTCTGAAGCCATGGCTCAGGATGTGGAAAATTGCAGTGAACACAGACAAAACGCAAGTCATCCCATTTTCTCCATTACGTAGATTTCCCAAAGTCCAATTAACTCTTAACAAATCACCCATAGCATGGACCCGTCAAGTCAGACACCTTGGAATCACGCTTGACTCTAAATTAAATCTGTCCCGTCACGTCAAGCAAATTCTGTCAAGGGCTAAATCTGTCCGTGGCCAGTCTCCTTCCAGTTATAAACGCCAAGAGCCCTCTACCACTTCGTATCAGATTATCCATGTACAAAACATACATCAGACCAATACTCATGTACGCATCTCCAGCTTGGTATTCTCTACTATCTGTTCCTTGGAAGAAAAAGTTGGACTCCTTCCAGAACAAAACTCTCCGTTGGATCACCAACTCCCAACATGGTACGTATCGAACGTAACCATATCTCTTAAGGGCACAAACTCCCCACATAACACTCGAGGACTTCATCCTAAAATTAACTAATAGTCTCAGACACATAGCCGAAGGGTCTCGCTACACACACATCCAACAAATCATCACTGATCCTGCACTTCCGCAGGACAAAAGAAAACGTCCCTTATGTCTGGTTTATGAACCACCATAAGTATAAAAAAATCCAAGCTCAATTCTTAAACACCATACACTTTCGTTTTTTTATCATACTTTATCAACCTTATTAAAAAATCGCAGATACCCGAATTGTACATTTTTTTCTACTTTCAGAATAAGTTTGGTAAATTTAAATCGGGCCACGAAGGTTAATTGGACGCATTATGCAAGATAATGGCCTAAATTGTTTATACTTCAATTCTGCAAAAACTATTAATGCGACAAATTTCATCTTCTTCCTGTTTGAAAACACATAATAAACAATCATTTTCTGAAAGATCTGCCCTTAATATTGTAAATTAACAAATATAGGCCTATATGAACTTTTAAAAAGTGTTAGTTTTTAACCGTTTTTCTGACTTTTCTCATTGAAAAATGGTCCAATCAGAGGCAATAAAAAAAAATTTAGGGTTTTTTTGGAATTATCGTGATCCATTCATCATTTGTATAATATTAACGAAAACCCAAAAAGTCCTAATTTATTGTAATTTTTGTTTATACAAAATGCGCAAAAGCTCCTTGCCTGATAGTGTTTGTATTTTACATACCCTTGTTACTTTCTCCCCCTATACCATAGTATATGGAGAAAGTATTGTATTCGTCAAAATTTTTGAGTTTGAGTTTTTGGTGGAAATATCCGTTTTGGGTCCCCCTGAACCTAAAAAAGTGGGTTTCGGAGTGATGTCTGTGTGTGTGTCTGTATGTGTGTCTGTGTGTCTGTGTGTCTGTGTGTCTGTGTGTCTGTGTGGATGTTATCAGACCTAGAGCCTAAACCAGTCGTTCGATTTTGATGAAATTTGGTATGGAGGTACTAATCCACGGTATCTCCAGGCGTTTTTTTCATTTTTGTGAATTTTTTATTTTTAAGGGTAATTTTCCCATAAAAACCCATAAAATAACGGAAAAATTAACTTTTCTCAAAAACGGCTCTAACGATTTTGATTAAAATTTTATAGTTTATTAGGGACCTAAAGTACTATAAACTGTAAAATTTTAATCAAAATCGTTCGAGCCGTTTTTGAGAAAAGTTGATTTTTTCATTATTTTATGGATTTTTATGGGAAAATGGCTGTTAAAAATAAAAGAATCACAATAAATTGGTAATAGTATTTTTTTATTAAGTTTCTATAATGAGGGAGAAAGTATGTGTCAGTTTCCTGATACCGTTTATGTTACCTTTAAAGTCAATGTGGATGTCGCTTGCTGTTAAATTCATTAACAAAATTAGCCTTCTAAATTGTCTGATCCGCTAATATAAGACAATCGGCGCAATGGTACATATTTCACAGACAAGACCTTTAGCTGTTAGCCCATGAATAATAAATCAGGTTTTCCTTACATCAAATGAAAATATAGAATTTACACTAAAATCCATATAAACATCAATTTAAAAGTATAACGATTTGTACTAGATAGAGATATCGATTACAAATCAATTTACAAGTATATCGATGTGTACTAGATAATGATATCGATTACAAAATATGCTTGCTCATGGGTTGAAAAACTGTCAAATCTTTAGGGTTTACAGAAAACTTGATATCTAAAAAAATATGAGTGACGAATGATTGGAAGGCAGTGTTAGAAAGTTCAAATCTTGGCGAATCCAAAGGTGACCTTATACTCTTGTCAAAACAAGTCTGTCTAACGATTATGAGCCTGAGAAAAGTGACAAGTTTTGTGACTTTTCTTTTTGTTTTCTCGCGCGGCTTTATCTTTTTAAACAACTACAATTACAAACGATGATTACATAATATGTAAAGTTACGTTTTAGAACAAATTTGTAAACACAAAAATTAATGTTTAAAACATTTCCTTTCCAATGGTTTTTGTTTTATTGAGATTGGATGATTTATAGCGAGTAAAATATTCAATACAATCAGACGATACACCCAGAATCAGATAATATCCGATAATAGTCTGCCACTTGCTCTGTGGGCTGAGACTACACTATAGTGTTCATTGGCGCTTGTAGGGTTAAATCAAACATATAAATAAAGCCTTTAAAAATGTTTTGGAAGGGGTCATGACCCCCATGACTCTTCCCCCTGTAACCGCCCCATGCTCTGTAGGAGTATTTTTTTTATTTTGGCTGTTTTATAAACAACCAAATTAAGATAAATAGAGGAGACTACGCCAACCTGCCTGTCAAATTTTTGGTGGAACACAAAAATCTGCGCTGGTCTGACCTGTTCATGCTAACCGTCATAATGTGCTCCTGTCCCAGCACAATGGTAAAATGTTTGTTAAATTTCAATAGATATTTTTTGAGTTAAGTCGTAATAAAAACAAACACAAACTTTCCTCTTTATAATCAGGGTGTTAAAGATCAGCCGCGCTTTCCTTACGTGTGACGTATGACGAGTAATCACTTTAGAGTTTAGACAATTAATCGTAGGCTATAGTTTAACACCTAAAGAATCTAAGATGGATAATTTTTAAGTCGCATTGAGCCAGAATACATAATTTGGAGAGCAGGAGTTAATTTGGTTTTTAAGAAATTTCAAATGATAACAGGTCGAGTCTTAAATCAATTTAAAGGTCTTTTAAAAGTAAATATTTTGAAGTTATAACTCACTCAAAGTACATTATTCATCATAGCCCAAAAATCTACTTTCTTACTGCAAAGATTCTAATCGTGATTCGGTAATCCCTTAGTTACTAGACTGTCTTTTAACGTGATCAAAAGGTTTGTTCACACATAACCATGACGATGGTTTCTGCCCAGTACTGCAACATTAATGGAAATAATATCGCATGATATAATGCCAAGTAAACAAACTGGGAACTACCAATCGGAAACTCTGACGAAATCGACGAAATGGGGCTCTGACGTTTCCAGTACCCTTCAAAAGTCCGAGACAAATACAAAAATTCCGTCACCACCGATTTTCACTTTTATCATTGACGTGAAACACCCGTGTTTTCATCAATTTGGGTAAAAATTTATATAAACAAACTAAGTTTTAAATTGTTTAGTCATGAATCATGAATTTTTGAGTTAGTTTGGGACCAAAACGGCAGTATTTCTTTTCTGAATAGTTTAAGAATTGGGACCCACTGTTTTGTAAACCCCGAATGCATGCAAGTTTTCCATCGTCAATGCCAGATGTCCATACATCCCAGTGCAATATTGTATATTATTTTTCTGATGTCGGATTTCGGTAGCCTATGGATTACCACTTACTTTGAAATCGTTGCCGCCATACTTACTCAATCTAGCTAAGTCTGAGAATTTCACGACTGTGCAAAAGTATGAACTGCAAATGACAAACCAACAATTTTACTATCCAACGGAACCTGAGCTCTCCTCTCGACTACTTCAAACTATACTGGAACATTAAAACGACACTTTATCCTCTCAACAAAGCGATCTCACTGTAGGAATTTCAAATCTGAAAGGTAATGACAGACGACATTGAGCATTAACAGCCAGAAACATTCGAAAACAGGCAAGGCTGTGTGAATGTCAATAAAACTACCAAATAGTTTGATTTCGAATACCCTCGTAAAATTAACGCATATTGGATACAAAAATGTTCGAAAACAATAATAAAAATTGGTAGGTTTCTTAGTTTATAACTCAAAATAACTTCGTCTCTTTACATTAAGGCAAACAACAGGCTCGGTCATTACAGAAATTGTTTTGCTTTCATGCCGAGCAATATTATTAAGGCAAAACACTCCTCAATAGGCCTATATGGCGGTTACCTACAGCATATTCAAGGAAAATGATGAAAGATATTTTACATCCAACTAGAGGGCACCGGTCACTACTCGCTTTGCTCGCCGATCTCAGGAGCAACTCGCGGCCTAGCCGCTTTCGTGCTGTCGTGAAAGTATAGCATACTCTTAGCCACAACTGGGGATGTAATAATCGGGGAAGTGTGGTGCTGGTAGCGGTGACTGCCACATGCGCAGTAGGGCCAGAGTTTTTTCATAAGTGATAGCAACTTGTTTATATTATTATAGTAGAAAATTATATACTAGTATATTGTTATATGGAAAAAGTATTATTATACTTATGCCTATGAATATCCACCGCTCGGGTGGTTATAATGACTAATTTAACGAGAATACTGGAACAGAATCATTTACTTATATAAAGCTAGACGGTAACACTGATTCACTGACATTAATTATTAGGCACTTCCCGATTTTTTTGATTTTTTCACTTTGAACTTGTTTTGTAAGAAAACGGTAAGATATAGCAAAAAAATTTAAATACAAAAGTTGTGGAAAATTAAATTTCAAACGAAAGATTTTCTGTCAGATTCAAGATCCAATCATCCATTTAGCCACTATTCTCCGAGAAGGGAGGCTCCGCCTCATAATTAAAGCTCTCGACGAGAAACTTTCAGAAAAATTTCTAAAAGTTAACATTTTTAATTTTTAATGCACCTTTTGGGCGGCAAATACTTTTTCAATAATGAGTTTCAGTCAGCTGACAAATAAAACAGCTGATTTATGTTCGGTCACCTATTTACAAACGAGCCAAAGATTAACGAGATTCTTTAGCGAATTTTCCAACTACGAGAGCAACGCAAAGCCGAAGGCCGAGGCGGGGTTGGGACGCGAAACGTCCAAGGGCAGAGCCCCTAGTTTTCAACTAAAGACAAATTTAATGAAGACATAAAAATAATAAAAGTATAATAAGTCATTAATAAAGTGGATATACGATGTTAAACATACACCAATATCATACTTTTGGTTTTCTGCTTTCCATAGATATAGGATGGTTTATCTAATAATTAAATATTGAATTTTATATTTAGAAATAAATGTAAAACTTTTAGGGTGTTACTATTTAATACCCTTGTAGGGAAATAACGGTCGGTACAAAAAACTTCTAATTTAATACGCCAGAAAACTGAATTCAAGCCAAAGTTTAAAGTGTCTGAGAATCTTTTATAGTTTAAAAACTTAAACTCAAACTGCTCCACTGATCCCGCGCAATGATTTTATAAATATATTTCTCTATTATATAAAATGCCTGTCATTCACGCAAAATTCTGGACCTACTGCACATGCGTCAGGATCTAGGTCACTAACCCCACCACACTACTCCAATCCAAGTTACTCTGTCCTAATCAATCATCATTTCCGTGAAAATGTCAGAGTATTGGGGTGAGTCGCCGCAAAGATTGGTGAGCGAAGCAAGCAGGGGATCAGAGCCCTCTAGTTTCATACAAATCGTTTATGAAATAAAATATCCAAACCATCCATTTATCAAAGTTAACTGTGAACAATTAATTTACTCTTTGAAACAATGGCAGTGTAGGCCAAGTTCAACAGAGTGATTTGATTTTTTTTTTAACTTTTGTGCGAAAAAATATGATCCAATTTCTAAACTGATTTGTTTGCTCTCTGTACTCTGTTAAACTTTGTACCTTTAAAATATTCTTATTCGTGGTAAATTCGCTTAATATAATCCCAAACAGTGTACTGCTTCGCCCCTGAAGTACACTTAAATTAAGGTTTTCCATACCATTAATTAATTGCCAGCTTTGCCTGAGCTGTTGTATTCCACGGGAGACCAATGCAATGACAAAACGTACATACTGCAGGCTACAGAATTTTATTTCCCCACGACTTAACGCCAAAGTATTTCCAGTCTAGAATTACACCCTTGGCTTTTGTTTAGATGAGGAATTTGCATAGCAAAGACATTCACAACTACGTTACGCTGCTTTACCAACCAACCCACCTGTAATAAAATAGTCCGACTTTATTGTAACCCGGGTTCTCCCGGTCTCCTCCTCTCCTGGCGATGTTACAGGGAGTGCTTTAAATATTCCCAAATCCAAACCTCCATCCTAACTCTACAGACAAGTTTTATAAGTTCTTATTCAATTTATACGAATCATAGCCTCAAAGTTAAAGTAGTAAATCGTATTAAATGTCCGAGTCAAACTACGATGTAACTTTAATTATAATAAAGGTTTGAATAGAACTTGGGCCTAATCTTAAACAGAAACTCATCATATTAGATTAAATTTATACTTTATTTCAAAGTATGAAATCAGCCGTTAATAAATATGAACTTAAGTAACCTATATGGTATAAATAAATATTGAGCTTGACTTGTGAAAAGATATACTTGACAGAAAAAACTTTGAACACAAAATCTCACAACCAATACGTTTATTAACTCAAACGCGTTTCAACGACAATGTCGCCATCTTCAGTGATGCACGAGCTACAATAGTCAAATTATAACTAACCTAACAGTGCTTCATGTCCCGTATTTATACAGAATTCAAAGGGGCGGTGGCTTAAGACTACGTTACATTAGTAAGGCGTTAGCAATAACTTGCCTCGCGTTCTTATAACTAGCCTAATATTAACTATATAACTAAACAAGTTACTAAACTAATAATAATCTCAAACAATACATTAATTTTATATTCATATAGAATTTGTTATGTGTCATAATTCATTATTTAATATTAGTATGTTTGTTAATATAAAAAGTTTCCCAAGCATCTATTGTGTTGAGTTTAGTTACATTTTTCAATAATACAGAGTTTTCTATTTTGAAATGATGGTTCTCATCTAAACAACGTTAGCCGTAGCAGATTTATCTGGCCTATTGTACTTTAAATGAGAAACATTTTATTTTATTTTTGTCTCCATACTTCTTAAAAAAATAAATGTAGCTAAACGTACCACGATGAACGTTATGGGTGACCTTTCACTCCACGAATTGAATAATGTAGAAACAATCAGTTAGACTGTTCGAAAATATCGCCATCTCACAGCTGAATCTGTGAACATTGAAAATGATCTTGGAGAATTTGAGCTTGGTTCTTAACTTGACAAATAATGAAAAAAGCTCGTAAAAAATATAAATTCAAAGTCATGCTCTTTGCGTTTTTCTTTATCAAGGGAGATTTATAAGGATGAGTTCGAGAAGGCTCAAAAGTTAACCAGCATTATTAAAAGGAAGTTTCGATAAAGCTGAGAGAAAGAGCCAGGAAACATAAAAATTTTAATATATTTTTATTATTCACCAGGACAAATGCCTGATCGTTCATTTTCTGCACTTTGTGGGAAGCAGTTTTTTACCAAAGAACATTGAACATCCTCTGTATTCACCCGATGTAGTGTAGTACCGTGTAACTCTTATATTTTCTCATAAGTTAAATCGGCGATTAAAAACATACACGTTTCGAGTAAAAAACGAAACATCGGATGTGTTGTAACAGCTGACGAAAACTGATTTTCTTCATGCATTTGAACAGTTTAAACAGTTAAGACTGTGGCGATGTATTAGTACAAATAGGGAGTGTATTAAACAAATGTAATAGGCAACATTTAAATAAATTTTAGTTATTTAATAGGTATACCTCACTTAAGTTAATAGCAGTAAGTAACAGGTTTAACGTGTTTGTATTTGCCATTTAAAATTATATAGTATCTAGAAATGACTAGAAGAAACGTTAGGGACTAACACATACGCAGTACACTTTGCACTAACTTTGTATACGATCTTCCCCTCTTCTGTGCATCTCACAGTCCACATGGAATCTCATGCGCTATACAAGAAATTTTATTTTAATAAGGGTAGTGTAGTTTTTAATCACATTTCGATTACATACTACTCTTCTTAAGAGGGTTGTTGCACTACTAATAATTAGTTTAGTAGGTATGGGTTAGTGTCATATTTTTTTATAAGAGCAGCATCCATCTGAGGATGATAGTCATGTCAACGAAATTTAAATAAGAGTTGGTTAATAAACATAACTTTTTCATTGACTTGTTTTTGTTATTGTTTGTGTTGTTGTGTTTCGAGTGTTTTTTTTGTTGAGTTAATATTTGGCGTCACGAAGCTCTTGAAACTTTGTATTAATTTACTTTCTTTATTCAAACTAAGTTCATGCAATTGAAATTAACTGCATAGATTTGGAAACTTCTTTGTATAGCCTACTATAGTTATACTAACAAAGTAACTCCACCGCACATTATC
>JAGFPH010010776.1:17891-38086 GCA_018207615.1 Philaenus spumarius
TAAGTTATGATTGTTTAACGTAATGTAAGCTGGGTCTAAACACAAAAAAGTGCCGGCGTAACTAGATCAATAGGATCACCACCGGCACTAGGGATAGGAGCTATCTAAATATAGCATTTCCTTTGCCCCCACGAAGCCAAAAGGAAGACCCTACTTGCAAATTGGCGAGACCGTAGTCTCGGTCAAAAGACAGCATCTGTTTTAAGAACAATGGCTGCTTGTCTGAAACTGAAAAAGTGACTTTATTGAACATTTATTGACTAAATTTGGAATACATTTTAAGTGAGAACGAGATGGTGAATCTATGGAATACGCTGGGATTGGCTACGAAAGTATATGGTGTTTAGAATTGAGCTTGGTTTTTTTTGGATACTTATGGTGGTTCGTAAACCAGACATAAGGGACGTTTTCTTCTGATCTGCGGAGGTGCAGGATCAGTGATGATCTGTTTGATGTGAGTGTATCGAGACCCTTCGGCTCTGTGTTTGACTCTATTTCTTAGTTTTAGGATGAAGTCCTCGAATTTGGGGATTTTGTGTGCCCTTGAGAGATGGTGACGTTCGATACGTACCATGGGGAGTTGGTGATCTAACGAAGAATTTTGTTTTGGAAGGAGTCAAACTTTTTCTTCCAAGAAACAGATAGTAGAGAGTACCAAGCTGGAGCTGCGTACGTAAGTACCGGTCTGAAAGGAAGACCATAAATGGGCCTAGAGAGCACAAACCCGAGGTGACATTTCTGGCTACACTGCGAACAGTTTGCCCCGAAGCCTAGAATGGTCGTAGGTCTTAAGGCTTCTTGGGCCCAGTAAGGTCCCTACGGTTTCGGCTTCCTTTCACGTTCCGCTGGGGACTTGACGTGGTGCATCCAGGTTGCCCGGTATTGCGTTACTTTTAACTTAATACATATATTTAACTAAAGTTGTAAGAATTTCCATCCACTGATTGCATAGTTTGATCATTATTAATCTACTAATATTACAAAGAGAAAAAATTTGTTTGTATGTATGTAGGAGGTAATCTCTGGAGCTACTGAACCGATTGAAAAAAATGATTTTAAAGCTGCACTATCCCTAAGTATCATAGGCTATAATTAATTTTGATAAAACATTTTTTATTTAAATATTTGTAAATTAGTCTGAAAATATCTTAGGTTAGGCCTAGATGAACCAATACATGAATCTACATTTGTTACCATAGCAACCAATTGAATAAAATAACAGATAAAACAGCTGTTTGCTCAAATATTTCGATTAAGTTGATTTCAAACTTTGAAGCAGTTATTTGTACTTCTAACTTTTAGGTTAGGGTTTTATTAAAGTGTAGACCTGAGCCTTGTAAGTTGTTTTAACCTTTATTATAACTGCTAATATAAAATATAATAAATAATTTTATTTGAACACTAAACATTATTCACCATCTTTTTTACTTTGGGATTATTATTAATCCTACACCTTTATTATAAAGAAAACATAACATGACTATAGCAGGTTCCAATGGGAGATGGTTTCCCATATAATAACAAACTATTATTTGTTTCCCGCCAATACCAACAATTACCAACATTGGTATTCATGTAATCGATAAGGTAAATTTACCTTTAGTAATTTCTGAGATTAGATGTTTGAAACAAAATTACAATAATTTTGAAATGAAATCAGAGAAAGACGCGTCAAGGGTTCTGTAAAATCAGCTACCTACCCAAAATATTTATAAAATGGATATTAATAAAAATAATACAACAACGCATCATATACTCAACTTAACTAACAATCTAAACAATACTAGGTGAGACCTAGCAATCACAGTACATCGTTAGTACGGAATTAAAATCTAATTTTCATAACTTTTTCACAAACATTAGATCTGCTACGGTATGGTTTTAATATAAAATATATTAAAATATATTACCTCTAGCACCACTAGTTTTTAAAATGGTATCTGCAATACTTTCAAAACTATGCCCTCGCTTAAAGTCCCTTCCTGGATCAATAGGGTAAAAGCATCTGCAATATAAATTAATTTTAAATAACATATTATTTTGAATTTGTTAGTTTGTTATAAGATGATTTTATTTTAAATTTTTGACAAAATGAAATTAACGAGGGAAAATTTCTTATAGATGTCCCAAAATACGTAAAACAAAAATGAAGAAAGAAAGCAGTCATGTACTTAAGAAAGGAATAGTAGTACACTTTATAATATTCATTAGCTATTTAGATATATAGAAAATTAGTTTTAAATACACATAATTTCAAACTTATATATCACGTTTTTTAAAAAATCATTATAAACTTAAACAAGTAGGCCTATAATATAACAATTATAATAATTTTGTACAAATTATTACGATAATCAGTAGGCAAAAATTAATAACATAATTAATTATATTACACCCTAGATTCAGTTTTAATAGCCTACCTTAATTTGAAAATCATTAATAATTTGAAAAAAAATATAGGATATTTTAACAACTGGATACATTTTATACATTTTAATTTTGTTTGCATTAAGCTCACTATTAATGAAATGACTAAAAATATAGGAATATTTTGGTATAAATATTCAATAAAATGATCTTGTAAAAAGAAGTAAAGATTACCTGATATACTGTATTACATTTGTTAAACCTCTGATAATAATAAATGGGAGTAAAGCGGTGGGCAAGCTAAATCACTGATGTTTTATTTTTTATTTTGTCGTCATAAAAGCCTTCAATTGTCTGAAAGTCACGTCGGTTAAATAGTTAAAAGTCTATCAGTGTAAATAATTGAAATTGTTCCATGCGAAGCAGGATGGGTCTCTAAACTGAACTGTATTTTCATAATTTTCAAACAGCAAAGTTTACTTGAAAAGAGTTTAAAATACACAGCACTCTAGATATAAAACAATTGTTTTAATAACGAAAGCTTTAAATAAAGTTGAAACTAAAACAAAACTTTGTCTGCGCGATTATATTCGAAAAGTTTAAGTGCTATCGTTTGCAGACAAAATAAAAAGCAATTGTAATTCCATCGACAATAACAGTTGAATTGTTAAAATTTCAAAACATATTTAGTTTCAGAGTTCGAAATGGATTTTATTGGTGAAACAGAAAAGTTTATTTGCTGACTCATTCTTCTGCCCATTTCAATAACAATAATAGTTTGTACGAAACTATACTCAATAACAAAAGCAATATTTATCCTAGATCCTAGTTAATCTAAGTTACTCTAATACAATTCTATTCTTATTTGTCAACTAACTGTATACAGTCAATGAGAGAGCAAATGAGTTCAATATGAATCAAAACAGCAATAATTATTGTAACCAAGTTATTTTTTAGTAGAGAGTAGTTTCTTGTTGGTAGAAATCTACCCTACCTGATTAAAATTTTCTTGATTTGTTTGGTATTTCTTAATGCAAACTTGGTTAAATTCACAATAAGACTATAGTAATGTATACACGAGTTACCTAAGATATTGGCGTTGACGTTTAAAAAACTTTGAAGTTTTTGTTCACAATAACCAATTATTTTCGTAAAAACACTATTTTTTAATTGCTACAGTACAAAATTAAACACAATTGCTAAACAAAGAAAACGAAATATGATGGAATTAATTTTTTTATTGCTGTATTACTACTAGCCTACACGTTAGGAAACAAAAGTAAAAATAAGAAGACAAAATATATTTGTACCCAAAAATAAATAATAGGCCTAATGATTTATTCGTGCTGCCGTATGCCTAATGAACAATAAACAGACTTCAATCACAAACAGCAGGTATTCCTTCGTTTCACAATTTTGTTAATTATAAATATTCATTTTTACAAGTTTAAAGAAGATAACTTATAACTTATTCGTATATGAATATATATATATACCTCATGTGATACCTCATTTCAAAGGTCTATTTAAGACTAGGAAAATGACATAAAGAAAATAAAAATCGGACCACCCAAAACAAAATGGCGGCCCTAAACGTGTTGACAAATACGTCTAGCGCCTATGACAAATACGTGTACCAAATTTCACGTTCCTAGGAGGTAGGGTTTTTGTGATATATAACAAACAATATCTATTGTTTTATTGGTTGTTTCAACCCTTACAGGCCAAATATTTAAACATCCTTTCTTATTGCGCCTCTAGTGCCTATGGCCAATATGTGTACCAAATTTAAAGTTCCTAGGTGGTATAGTTTTTGAGATTTCGTGATGTGAGTGAGTGAGTGAGTCAGTCAGGGGTATTTCAGCTTTGCAATATGAAGTTAGAAAGCAATTTAAAAGATAATATTTTTATCTATATTTAGATATATAATAATGAATATAAGTACAAAACTTTAATATTAATTACTTCTAAATTCTAAATCATTTGTTTAGTGCATATCATACTAAACATACATTTTCCGCCTTACTTTAACTTTCAACACAATTCAAACTTCAAACTGAAACTATGCAACCCCCACCCTTAAAAAAGCAACCTTGAGCTTGTTTCGGCAGTCAAGTTTAATCGTTCATCTAGATCTGTCAAACACAGTCGCATATGTTCGGACAACGCACCACGCAAAAGAGTTTAACTATTTTATTTTATTTAAACCAACTTTCCACCAATTTTCAACCGAGCAAAACCGTGATCCACAACTGGATTTGGAAAGTGAATTCATCGTTTTTTTAATGATACCTAATGAATTTAAATTCGCAATCATTACAACAGGACACCACATTCTGCTGCTGACGCTATTAATTTGAATTTCATTTTTAAACTTTAATTTTCTCTTTTTAATTGTACATATATATATATATATATAGGCTATTGTGATGAACATTTATTTGAATTGTCATTTTTTGTGACGAAATCTACCAATATAAACCTCGCCACTGAAGTAAAAAATCAACTACGTCCTGTTCGTATTCCCCCAAGCATAGAGTAAACATGTTCTACTATTTATTCTGATATGGAAAAATAACCTCAATTGAAAAGAAAGCTGCTGACTTAACGCGTCAACTGACTTATGACCGACAAATTAAAAAAAAAAATCATTATCGGTTCATCCATTTGGGAGCTACCATGGC
Organism: Philaenus spumarius; assembly: GCA_018207615.1. Lineage (NCBI taxonomy): Eukaryota > Metazoa > Arthropoda > Insecta > Hemiptera > Aphrophoridae > Philaenus > Philaenus spumarius. The sequence continues at coordinate 22,943 of JAGFPH010010776.1, forward strand.
ACAGACTGATACACACGTTAAACATATAACACCCATCTTTTTGCATCGGGGGTTAAAGAACAAAATAATTACAATCACTTTTTTACTCCAAATGATATAAGGCGTATTTTATACATTTTCTTGAAGAAATTTAGTGGGCTACGATAGCTCTCAAACAATGGTAATTTAAATCTTAGTATCATCATTTCTTAACTAGCAATTAGTTTGGTCAAATATTTCAGTTCAATAAAGTAATCTGGCTTAGGTCATTATAGCTTGGGTTTTTTTTACACAGTAGCAGATTTATTTATTTAATTTGTTTATATACATAACTGTAATTTATCAGTTTCTATTGAGTTTATCTCAATTTTATATTAATTTTATTTAGTCTTTTCGGAATAAAACGTTTGAAACTTGTAATTTGTCTGCTGCAAGACAGAGTCAGAGATTAGCGTTCCATTTCGCTCTCTGCTTTAAAGCAATAAACTGTGCAATTATCGCCACTTTACAATCTTTGACAAAGTTTTAATTTATTTTAAGAGAAGAGTGAGACACTTTTATATTTTAGTTAGCTTTTAATAGATGTAACATTATTTTGTATACTTGGTGCGTTCGGTTTACAGTCATTCAAAACACTGTTAACAAAAGCAAATTGTTCAACATAATATATATACTAAAAGCTGAAGGTATTTCCTATCATGGAGTAGTGTCTTTTCAGTACTTGGTTATGTAAACCTTTTTGTTGAAGCAACAGGTCGTAATAAAATAAACGGTATCAGGAAACTGACACATACTTTCTCCCTCATTATAGGAACTTAATAAAAAAATATTATTTCATGAAGCCAAAAGTGTATAAAAGAAACATAAATTTTATTTTTGACGAAAAGTACTATAACATACTCTACCTTTTCATCAGTAGAATAATATTTCAAAATACCAAATTTTTTATTTTTAAGAGTAATTTTCCCATAAAAATCCATAAAATAACGGAAAAACCAACTTTTCTCAAAAACGGCTCGAACGATTTTGATTAAAATTTTATAGTTTATAGTACTGTAGGTCCCTAAGAAACTATAAAATTTTAATCAAAATCGTTAGAGCCGTTTTTGAGAAAAGTAGATTTTTCCGTTATTTTAAGGGGTTTTATGGGAAAATGACCCTTAAAAATCAAAAATGGAAAAAAATGCCTGGAGATACCGTGGATTAGTACCTCCATACCAAATTTCATCAAAAGCGGACGGCTGGTTTAGGCTCTAGGTCTGATAAAATCCACACACACACAGACACACCCTCACACACACACATCCCCCACACACACCCCCCACACACACCCCACACACACATTTACATTCGTCAAGTTCTTTAAAATATTTCTTATAATTTCACTTTCACTTCACTGTGACGATTCTATTGCAGGTCCGTGCTATAAAAATATAATTAAAACTATTTAAAAAATTTAAATACATGTTACTTTATTTTATTTGGGGTTCTTTAAATATTTTATTACTTAAGAATTATTACTATTTATTGATATTTGATTGTATACCAAAAGATTATAATTATTCATTAGTTTTACTTTTTTAGCTAATTTCCATGGGAAAAATAAGCTATTGCAGTGGCCCTTATGGTGAGATCCAAGGTCGGGAGTAGCAAATGAGCACCGATCATGGTCCCCAGAACACGTTTTGGGGTGTCATTAAACATCATATATATATATATATATATATATATGTATATATGTGTTGGCACTCTAGCGGGCGCATTTTAAATCCGATTTGGTTAAAATTTGGTACACATGTTGGTTTTCTCCGTCGCTCAGACGAGTTCGTTAGTAAAAAAAATCCAACAACCGGAAGCACGTTTTTTGACCGGAAGTAACTATTATTTTAGATTTTTCCTACGATAATGAATTGTTTTTAGAGTTTGTTCTACAAATATAATTGTAGGATGTTATTCTGCACATTTTGTTTTTTATGCGACCTTATAGCTCGATTGGTTCCCCCAAAATCGATCAAAACGTAAAAAACCATAGAAGTACCCGGTTCAAAGCCATGTGGTGAATTTTACCGTGGGGTTGGCGTACGAAGCACGCGATGCATTGTGTATTGAAGATATTCCCAAATCGGGGGTTGCGTGCGAGGCACGCAATATTCTGTGTGTTGAAGATACTCCCAATTTTCGGAATGGCGTGTGAAGCACGCAATGCTTTGTGTATTGAAGATACTCCCAATATGCGGAATGGCGTGCAAACCATTTTGCAGCTATTCAGCACCGTCGTGAATAGACCTATTTCCCAAATAGTTGGTTGAAACCTTAAAACATAGGCCTATAAACTTAATTTTGGAAATTTGCTCAACTGACGTCAGCGGTTCAGCTGCGTGGTCGAATTATTTTTACTTTCTCCCCCTATACCATAGTTTATATAAAAAATATGGAGAAAGTATTGTATTCTTCAAAATTATCGAGTTTGAGTTTTTGGTGGAAATATCCGTTTTGGGTCCCCCTGAACCTAAAAAAGTGGTTTTCGGAGTGATGTCTGTGTGTGTGGGGCGGGGGTGTCTGTGTGTGTGTGTGCGTGTGTGTGTGTGTGTGTGTGTGTATATATAAGTTTGGTTAATATGTATAAGTGAGAGGCTAATAAGTATGTTTGCCTCGGAAAAGTGAGTGACTTCTCTAAGGATAGGTATCTAGTCTATATTCCCGCACGGGGGTGGTCCTGAAATGTATTTAATTCGTAAAGAAATAAACTTTATTCAAATAATCAATTACTGCCCTATTTTGATCGTTTTGCATAATTTTGATAAAAATTTATAACTTTGTGCAAAGTAAACAATGATAACATAATAAAAATATGAAAAGCAATATGAGGGTAATTTGACTCTCCTTTTCGTATGATTTTTATTTGAAAATATTTTCTTAAACGTTATTTGTTTTTGCGTGGAACATGTTTTCACAGGGGTTTTGCTCATCTTAAAAGGCAGCTTATACGAGATTGTGTCGGTGGTTATTAGCTGATTAGTGTTATTTGTTAGTGCTAATTGGTATATTAACTCAGTGCTATACTAACCTTAAGCATATTTATTTATTTATTGATGTCAATTTACATTTCAAAATAATTAGGACCAACTAGTGCTTTTGTTCGAAAATCGATAAATGTAACATTTTATATATTTTTTAATAAAATATTTTCTTTTAGTTTGGAAAAACTATTTAGTATTTCTACGTGAAATAAAAAAATCGTACACAATTATTATTCATGTTGTAGTAAATAACAATAGCTTCACTTTTTAGTTTTTTTTTTGTATTAACGGAATAATTGTTCCGTCATGTACGTCCATTCGAATGAATAGAATCCGCCCGTCCTTGTTTCACTACTTGAATAGAAATTGAAAATCATTTTGTTTAGTCACATAGGCTACATGGAAAGTAGAAACGAAAATTGTCTTGAATACGAATTAAAGAGTTTGATTTTGAATATGTTACTTAACATTTTTTGTAAAGACAAGATGGCAGTAAAGGTTTGTAGTCAAAATTATAAATATTGTTACTTACTCTTAGTTTTAGCGAAGTGAATCTACTAGAATCTAAAAACAATATGAGGGCATTTTCTGGAGTAAAAAAACAATGCCGAAATTATATTTGTTTCTTAAAAATGGCCCAACCACTTGCTATTTGTGACTCTCTATACAATTAATTGTTCAATCCTTGTAAGCTGTTAGTACATCTAGTTTTATACTTTTGTTTACTTTCTTTCTCTTCTGTATCCACAAAGATAGTCCTACGTATTCTAGCAGAATGCGCTACACAATTGATTTATGAAATGTATTCAAAACATCATCTTTCACAGATGTTTTCTGAACATGTTATAATCAGTGATGAAGTGTAAAGCCTTTATAATATTATTTATGTTAAGTGGGAGTGTAGACTTAGTGAGGTATACGTTTGGTGGTGAACAAGGTGTTTGAGTCTTTTATCGGATTTCTAATCAGATGTTCTAAAGAAAGTTTTTGCCAGCACATGATGTGTCTTAGACCCGTTACAATCTATCAATTACATATCCAGGACTAATCCTCAACATACATACAATGGTCTGTAGAGAGATCTCTTAGAGCCTCTCTTGTATAACTCTCTTGTAATAAAAATTAATAGCCTAGCCTACTGATAACTTCTTACACAGTGTTTCTTTCTTGTTCTTTGTAACGTGTTTTATACTCATATATCTCATTACTAAGGTGTCGAAATGGAACTTTTTATTTCTTGTTTTATTTCATTAAATCAAACTTAGTGGTCTAATGCGATTATAGTTCATAATATTCCGTGTGGCCAGTGGGAGATGGATGCGGAGTAGAACATTTACCGAAGTAAGATGGGAGAAACTCAGCTGCCAGTTGTTTTGCCTACCCCCTACTATCAGATCTATCAGTGTTTGAGTATCTGGTATGAGGGTGGCAGCACTTTTCTTCCGCTCCTCAAATCTTCTTCCTTGTGTTTTATGTTCCCCTCTCCTGGGTATCTGACAGTCCACACCGGTGTTCTTTTCTACTTTCTTTGTTTGGAAATCAGTACAATGCAGTCGTATTACTTTCTCACTATACTATAGTATAGAGAAAGTATAGTGATCGCAAAAAAATCGATGTTGAGATTTTTGCGGAAATATCCGTTTTGGGACCCCCTGAGTCCAAAAAAGTGTTTTTTACAAAATGTCTGTCTGTATGTCTGTATGTATGTATGTCTGTATGTATGTCTGTATCTATATCTGTATGTATGTCTGTATGTATACAAAGCTAGATCGAAAACTATTCGATCGATTTCAAACAAATTTGCACCAGACATGTCAAGTAGGTCTGTATGGATGCACGAAAAACGGTTTTGAAAATTTTTGAAAAACAATCCCTTTTTTGGCAAAAAAACCCAAAACATCAGTTATAATTTTTTTATAAAAAAAAACCGGCTATAACAATTTTGATAAAATTTGGCTTATTTATAGCACTTAATGTACCTTTCCATATGCAAAAAAAAGGCATGTTTCTAAAAATTCTAGTTTAGCTAATAATAATAATAATAATAATAACTGATTTTTGCTAGATATTTGGCCATAAAGGGGGTTGTTTTTCAAAAATTGTCAAAACCTTTTTTTGTGCATCTATACAGGCCTAATTGACAATTTTGGTGCAAATTTGTTTGAAATCGATCTAATAGTTTTATCTCTAGCTAATCATAATAATATTTATTAGTTAATCTCCTAGTTTAAAATCACCTCTCCTACCCCACCTACAATTATGAAGTCACTGTGAATCTGTTTAATAATTTAAATATGTTTTTGAGAAAGTATTTGCCAGTTCCTGGTACCGTTTACTTTTGAACGCGGTTATTAACTTTGTCTTACCTGTGTTTTTCCGTTCCCCGTATTTCAAAGTATCCTGTGAGCACAAAGTGAAGGTGTGAAGGTGAAAAAAATATATTGATTGCATTTGATGGCTTATCTAAGTTATACAAAAATTATAGTCAGCTATTAATCAGGAATTTTAAATGGAATTCCTACTAACATTTAAATGTAAAATTAATCAAAACTATAGATGGGCTGTGACACACGGATGTACGGAAGTTACAACACTATGGACTGTAACTTTATGTTACATCACGACAGAAATAGGGGAAACCACTAAGTAGTTACAGAATATTTCATAATTACTTAAGGCTTGTTGTACAGACTTAATTAAAAACTTTTCCGCAGAAAAAGTCACAAAATAATAATCCGCTTAATTAAAAACTTTAGTATATTTGTAAAGAACAATAATTCGAGTTGGTTAAACTAAATATTATGTACTTAACAATAACTGTAAGTTATAACAAGACTTCTCTTGCTGCACTTCTATAAATACCTAAATGATAATACAGGGTGTCCATGAAGTTCTTGTTTTATCAGATACAAGAACTTCCTAAAATTTTTGTTTCTAAAAGTATATTCTATTAAACTACAATTGAATTACTAATTAATAATTTAGTTTTCGATGATTTAAATAAATTTGATATATAATTTGCTCATAATCACTAATATATAATTTAGGCATAATTAATATTGCATCAATATGCATACTACTTGATCAATATGTATCAATAATTGGCTTTGGTAGATATAATTTACATTCAAGTAATTATATAGGCCTACATATGTAATGGTAAGTCAATCCGTAAAGTCTAAAACTGTTTTAACAAACGATATTAATAAAAGCTTTGTCAAAAAGGAATTCACATTTTCTTAACGATTTATTATAAAGTTTCGGTCATGGTAAAAGACAGTTAAAGTAACCCATTAAAAATACAACATTATCGATAAAACACATAAATAAACTTACCCAATTGCAAGCCTAATTAATTGTTCTGGACTTAGGAGATTTTAGCAAACTATGTGATTTGTAAATGTGTGAGAATTTAAAGAAGTACATGACAAAATATTTATCTCTAGAATTAAATTACTTTTTAATCTTAGACTAGTGCTATTCTCTTACTAAAAAACGGCGTACTATTTGAAACCATTGCGAGCATCGTACGCCAACCCATTCCATCCTCCATTCTCATTGAATATATTAGAAAGGTTAATTACCTTGTATTTCCGTCTGACAATCCAATGTTTTCTTCCTGCTTAGGATGACTAGTTTCGACGGTTAAACCGTCATCGTCGGATCCTTGATCATCATATTAAAAAATTGTTTTATTTCCGCCGTTCTGAGGCGTTGTCATCACTGGCATTTAACTAATATTTTAGTGTTCACAAAATAAATTAATACATTTATACACAAATTACACATTACAATCACAACGATTACACAAACATGTTTGTACAAATGTATAATATGCATGAATATCACGGTTTAATAATATTTAAAATTAAGCTACGTAGCAGAACACTCAATCAACTCCTATAAAAGCGAGTGTACATACATACGTACGTACGTGAGTAACATATAATATAACAGCTGATTTCACCCATCATCTGTAACACTTAAACAAACCCAGTGTAGATTATAGTTTGGGGTTATGTTTACAACTTCAATCATTATAATTTCTTATGAAGTTGATGTTTTTAAATATGAGTTATAGAACTAATGTATGCTATAATATAATTATAAATTTTAGGCAACCCAAATAAGAACAAACATTTTTAAAGGTATCTTCCTTTATTAAGGCTAAAAGACTTCATAAGAACAGCACTTTTATTTTCTAATAAAAACATAAAAAATAAACAACAACGTAACCATAGTAACCAAAGTATTTGTGCAAATAGGTAGAATAGAAGTTAATATATTATGTCTTCTATGAAAACTAAATTTAATCACCATAGAAAAATATATAATATAATGCTCCCCTTGATTAATATTTTATAAAATTAATCGTTCACATTCATTACAATGTTTCTCAACTGAATAAATCTTTCCTTACTCAAGGCTTTGGTTAATATATCAGCCAAGTTGTTATCAGTACTTACATACTGGACATCAATAATACCTTTTTGAAAAAAGATCTTTTATGAAATGGGCTCTAATATCAATATGTTTTGCCCTTTTGGAATTCTGGAAGGTTTTTACAAGTGAAACTGCGCTTACATTATCAACATTAAGACAGGCCTTTGAATTTTCACTTTCGCAAAACGCAGACACTATGCCAATAAGATTCACTAACTCTTGTGCTCCCGCAGAAGCTGTGTAGTATTTCGGAGTCACAGTGACGAACGTGACCAAATGTATGCCAATTTTCCTTATTTTAATATTTTTTCGTAGAATACAATCCTTCAGCCGCGTGTGTAGTTCGTCAAATGACGAAACCGACATTCTTCAATGTTTCTTCTAGTTCCTCAAATCAGGAAACACAGTGTAGAATGCTCCAAAATCTTCTCTTCTTTTAGTATTTGATTGGATGAACATAAATAAGTATTTTTTGCTTCCTTTTCAATCGGCGACGGAATAAAGTACTATAATAACATTAAAAGAAATAATATACTATATGATACACTTCGTATTGATGAACTAAGACACTTCAGTTTAATGAATCCCAATGAGGCTTTTAAACGGTTTGGGAAACGTTACCGCTCTGTGTGCACATTTTAATTTTATAAGCGGCGACAGTAACTAATCCGCAGCCGAAAAGGCTTGAATAACAATTAGAAGAAAAAAAAATTATATTACCTATATTATTTTAAAGTTCTTTTTGGAAGCCTAAAACGTGTTATTTTCATCTCTATTTCAAAAAAATTTCCATATCAATGATGTATTTCTAATGCATATCTAATTAATCAGCCTGTTATTTTACACGGGGGTAAGAAATAAATTTAAAGCCTCATTTAATATTCAAAACAACTTTAAACCAAACTTTTGTGTTAAAGACAATCTATAATAGCCTAGTCGTTAAAACCAATTATAGGCTGATAATGAACAATTGCAGCAGGTTTATTAAAGTTTTGAGGCACAATACAAGTCTATTTCTATTAAAAATTTAAATTAAAGAAAACCGTACATAGTTGTCAAACTGAAGTCTGTGCACTGCATAAATTCAGTTGTGTTATAACATGTTCCTAAACAAGTTTTGTTCAACCATTTTGTTATGACCAAAATGTGGCAATATGAAAACATTAACGCCTTTTTGTCTTAACAGTACTTCAAATACTGGTACAACTTATGGATTGATTTCATCCATGCAGCAGGACAATCAAATAAACTAAGTAGCCATCCGTCACGTCTCAACTCTGGCTTCATTGCACCTAAGGTTTCAAAAGAAAGACTAAAGAACTTAATGCCTCAAACAAAATTGTAGGCCTAAAATTCTGTGATATTCAAAAAAGCAATATAATTACGGACATGTGAATTTCTTTTTAACTGCGACAAAGGGTTCTAGTGAAATAAAGATTGTTAAGACTTTATTGTTGGAATACATTCTTTAAATTTAAGTTTGCAATAAATTAGGCTGGTAATTATTAGACTCATTATATAACTTGGGAGGTGTGCTAGCAAATTTTGTATAACCAGGCCCCTAGGGCTTCATTTCTAAATTTGTAACATTTTATATTTTTATCTTAAACGTTACGTCACAACTTAAACTAATTTATTTTAAATCAAAAAGGGTGGATTTTCTAATTTTGTATTTTAATTTATAAGGGAGGGCTTTCTGTTTTATTTCGTTCTTAAAAAGGAGGTTTTTCTCATTTTGATATAAACTTTTGACTGTTAACTAAGTGCGTATTCCCTTATATTAAAGGCATATAACTTTAAATTTTAAGGGCATGAAATTTTTTTTTCTATTTATATAATTTGAATAAAAGTTCTTTTGTTATTCAAATTGAGCTTACTGTATTTAAACTCTTTTGAGTGATTCACCGAAGTATCTCAGCAGTTTTTTTGCATTAAATTTATAAAGGTAAAACATACATTTAGCAATTTAGGTTTAGCATGACCAGTCTTAGGGCCTAGTTCATCTTCCAAATTTATCTTTTCTTTGTAGTATGAGCTACCAGAACCTTCTAAGGATAAAGTTCCTGTGACGTCACATAAGTGCTGCACACAGTATTGCGCTATATTGTCTTTTCGTCATGTATTATTACTTTAATTGATAATCTTGAAAAGGACCTAGTTTTTTAATTGTAATCTACCAATTCAAGAGATTCTAAACTATTTCTCGAAGTTAAATATACATAACATGAGTACTTGTAGATATAGGCTATGGTCCCCAATGAATTGTCAAACAAACATAACAGTTGAAAATCTGGTTTTAATGCCACATAACTTCCAAATCTTTCATGTTCATGATTAAAATTAAATCAATTACATTTGAATAGAAACATACAATTTTAACAGACACTTTAAAATGAAGCCTAACTAAATAGGCTCTACAAGATTTAAACAATACATATTACTCAGGTAATTAATAGTTCCTGTCCATTCCTGTTACATTTTTATATTACTGACGAAACTATTACGACTGTCCTTCGACAAGCAAAAATCCAATCTTAACATTGCAGCACCATATAACTTATCACCCACGTTATGAACTTAATATTTCTTATTCTTTAAGGAAAAACTTTTTATTTCTGTTCACATTATGACGATACATTTCAGGTCAGAAAACTATAAAGTCATTAAAGTTACTATGACATTTTAGTACCGGGAGTTTTTTTTTTACTTGAAGCTAACTCTATGCAAAATCTTTCTCTACTTTTAACTACCTAACTAAGCGTTGTTACAACTATTTTGATTAGACATTTTTCTTATTTTAGTAATAGAATATTTCTTATTTGCCACCTAAAATCTTTACCTTACCTCGTTTGACACGCTGTATATATGTGGATTATTTGTACGTCTTAACTACTGTGTTAAAAGATATTGTTAACGTAAAATTGTGTCAATATGGGTAATGGAACTTTATGAAAGATCTCTAAAGGATATGTTAAGCTTTTTAATTCGACGTTGATAATATTAACGTAAAACCATAAAAGTTTATCTGTGCCACTGTGGGGATGATTTATTAAGCAATCAAGGAAACCGTGGCATGTTAATGTCAAAGTTGCGGCAATTAACCGTGGATATTACATTTTGCTGAGATTAGCGGTAATATCGTCCCACTTGACGGATTAAAACCCGGAGATTAATGCTTTGTAGTGTATAGTTATATTGGTAGGCGACTTTAATTATATAACACTTTGAAATACAGGCTGTTTAGGAATAACTTACCAGTCAATTTAATGGTTTAAATAAACCAGATAAACTGAAATGTATGAGTTCGTCTTTTGGTGTAAAACAAAGTATGAATAAAATTTATATACTTTTAAGGTTCAGTGTCTCAAAATAAAATAAAAAACGTAACTATTTTAGTACCACTCGTTTGTCCGTACGTCTGTCACATTAGATTTATTCCGGAACTGCAATCACAATGAAATCGTCGTAGCATTAAATATGTTACATTAATTAGAACAAGATTGTATAATAATTCATTTTAGGGTGAGGAGGGGACAAAGTTTGTTACTACGAAAAATAAATATTTTACTACACACTATTTAATATCCACACTATTTTAGTGTGGAGATTATTTGAAATAATTCGTAAAAGAATTTTGTGATTTGTTGAAATCCGAAAAAAACGCCACAGTTAACAAACGCGTATGTAATGTAAATATATTATTTGTGTTTTATTATGATTTTTAGTTACGTACAACAGTCTTTAAAAAAACTTAATTCTTTTGAAATAAGAAACTTCGCTTGCGCTGCATCTTTTGAGTTTATTTTTTTAGAAATCCATTAAAATATTTCTATTTCTTCTTGCCACAAAGAAACAAAGTTTTAACATTATAACCAAGTAACATTTGGAATCGCAAAAATTCTATTTATTTGAATGAGTCATCAGTCCTTAGAATTTGTAACCAAATTCTGAGATTCTTCCAGTCTATGTCTATTTGAATTTTCGCCGCTGTCCAGTAGTTTTCTATCTTATATATAAAATACTAGGGGAGACCCCTGCGTGCTCCGCACGCCAACCCCCAATGGAACCTTCTAAAAACATATGATATGTTTTATTTATAATAAAGCTGTAGGTTTAATAATAACCTCAAAACTAAGATGGTAAATAATGTTAAATGTTCAAATGAAATTATTTCTTATATTTTATAACAGCAGTTATAATAATGATTAAAATAACCAACAAGGCTCAGGTATACACTTTAAAACCCTAACCTAAAAGCTAGAAATACAAAAATAATTGCTTCAAATTTTGAAATCAGCTGTTAATGGAAATATTGGAGCAAACAACTATATTATCTGTTATTTTATTCAATTGTTTGCTATGGTAATAAATGTAAATACATGTGTTGGTTTATCATTATAGACCTAACCTAAGATTTTTTCCGACTAAATTTACAAATATTGAAATAGAAAAAGGTTTTTATCGAAATGAATTATAGCCTATGTTACTAAGGAATAGTGTAGCTTTTTATTAGTAAAACTATTTTTTCAATCGGTTCAGTAGTGCCAGAGATTACCTCCTACATACAAACAAACAAACAAACAAAAAACAAACTTTACCTCTTTATAAAATTAGTATAGATACACTAGTAGAATATTGTAGTGGTAAAAGTCCCGTACGAGATTTTTAAAAATATTGACCTTTTAAGACGTACCTAAGTTGAAAAGAACATGTTTGGAATTATTACGTTGTGTCTTTTATAATGAAACGGAAAATGTGATTGCATAACATAAAGGCACAATATATTGTTGATCTTATATTATAAGTACACCCTTATGTTAAGAGAGTTAAGAGGCAAGACTATCCCGATTTATATCTAAAGGTCGGCAGTGGTCAATGAGCACCGATCATAGTCCCCAAAACACTTTTTGGGGTGTCATTCCACGTTTTACGTCCACGTTGCCTTCCAAGTCGCTCGGGCACGTTTGTTAGCCAACAACATCCTATAACCGGAAGATAGTTTTGACTGGAAGTAATGATGTTTGCTGCTGGAATAAAACTATTGTATCTAAAAAAATAAACATAGGAGATTATTCTGCACATTTTGTTTTTTTATACGACCTTATAGCCCCAAAATCGATCAAAACGTAAAATACCACAAAAATACCCGGTTCAAATCCAGTACCAGTTTTTCGAACTTAACGAACCAGCTAGTGAGTCGGGGCTGGAGGCTATATTCAGTGTGGACAAATTCTACTAATATATTTCGTACACGCAGGCAGCTCTATTTACGCCTTCGTGAGTAGACCAATTTCCAAATGGTTGAAACCCTAGAACATATAAACTTAGTTTTGGAAATTCGCTCAACTCACGTCAGCGGTTCAGCTGAGTGATCAAATTATTTAATTAAGCACACAAAACTTTGCAGCGAAAAAAGTTAACATTTTCAAAGTGCGGCTGATTTATTAGGCTATCAAGGTAATCGTGGCATATTAATGTCAAACCAGCACTAATAGTAGACCGTGCGATAGACTTTGCTGGGATTACGGAGATATCGTTGATCTTGATAAGAATTAAAATCCAGGATTAATGTAGTAAATAGTTATTACATGTAGGCGATATTAAATTGGGAAATAATTGCAACAGTCTACTTATTAACCTACACAATATATAACAAATTGCAATGTATGACATCAGCTGCTAATGTACAACAAAAATGTTAACAACTTTTAAAGAATTTTCAGACTTTTATCTTTCTTTTATAAAAAATGATAGCCCAAAGAAATATTGTAGTTTTCAACAAATTTGACGTCAAGATTGGGATAAATATAAACGTTTCATTTCACCCTAAAACAAATAGCGTACTCTGTCATATATTTTATCGAAGATATTTTTACACGCTATACAATTAACATAAAATATTTGATAATTTAATCGGGAACCTTTTATTACAAATTTATAAGATGATATTGTTTAAAATAAAATTTTAATTTGTAACCGATTGTTTCCCAAACAATTAAAATGGCGGTCATTACAAATTGTTGGTCAATGGAAACAACATAATTTTTATTTCACGTTTGAGTGTAATGAGATGTTATACAATTATAAAAATATTGATTATGGAAACAGAAATAATGTGCAAGAATTATATTTCACTGAGCAGGCAATAAACTTAAAGGACATACGTGATATCAATGTGAAAAAGTTGAATGAATTAAGAACACAGTATTTACTGGAAAATGTGTGACACTTACCTTACGACATTGGCATAACAAATCAATGCAAAACGTTTATAAGGCACTAGTATTGAGTTTGTATTAAAGACGCCATTATTAGCCTAAAACATAATCTATAAAGATGTCTCTTAGTTTTGACTTGTGTGTTTTTTTATGCTGTATGCAATGGGTGAAGGCACTGAGGTATATATCATGTTATGTTAAAGTTGTTGTTAAGTTCGGTATACTATTACGAAAATATTATAGAACTATTTTATTCGTGTATTTTAGCAGAAATCCGAGAGAAAATTGATTTAGTGTAATAGGACTGGTTAAGTAGCAGTGAAACACAAATTTGACGAAGAATATAACAGTCTTGTATAAAAGATCTTTGACAAACATTTTTTATAGTGAAAGTCATAAAATTGATTCATTATGTTTGTATGAACGGTATAACGAACGCGAGCTAGATCCCTCTACTAAAATTACTGATCTCTATCGAATTTTGAAGCAATTCAGTCAACCGGAAGAGGCACTTTTGACAATAAGTTATAGATGTCGTTTTTATGTTTTAGTTTCAAGAAAGAGGTTTTTATTTTAGAAATTTAACAAAATATTCATATTTTAACTTACTATTCAGACCCAAAATATGAGCATACTCAAACTTTAAATCAGACATAATTAATTAAATAAAAACTCAATTTTTAATATACCACGTTAGACAAACATGACGGAATCCGAACTAATAAAAACGTGTTAAAATAGTACATCAAATGACTAAAAAGATTGTTTCAGAGATTAAAATTTAGGTAATCAATGTTTAAAAACAATCCAGCTAGGCTATCCGAAATAAATATGGAATATTTACATATTTTGTAATTTTGTCTGGTCTGTTTTAATGCCAACTAAATACTAAAATATACGAAGTGCGATTATCATTATTATGTGAGTGGCGATTTTAGAAGTTAATTTACTAACTGACCCTGGAAAGGGTGTAATATTTTGCATTCAATATTTCCTAACTCCGTGATAAATCCTTATATATACGCCCTAATACGTGAAGCTTTTTTTGTAAACACAACTAGTCCTATATTTCTGGACCAAATTCAAAGTTTGAGTTGTTAAAAAATTCGTATCATTTCGAAGTTTTGCAATAAGGTTTTAGATGTCAAAAATTCTTATCCTTAATGGCGTGAGCTAATCTCAAAGATTGGGTTTTCCCTACAAGATTAACATGGAACGAATTTAAAAACTATTTCTATACAAAACAGCTGTTTATAATAAGAAACAAACTAATACAGCTACTTTCGTGGATGTAAGTAATGATTTTTATAGTAATAATAATAATAATACTGTTTATAATAATAATTTAAAATCTATTTCTATACAAAACAGCTGTTTATAATAAAAAAACAACCTAATACAGCTGCTTTCGTGGATGTAAGTAATGATTTTTATAGAAATAATAATAATAATACTGTTTATAATAATAATTTAAAAACAATTTC
>JAGFPH010010777.1:17449-38075 GCA_018207615.1 Philaenus spumarius
ACTCACTGACTCACTCATCACGATTTCTCAAAAACTACCAAACGGATTGAAATGAAATTTGGTATGTCGCTTCCTCTAGGGCCATAGGTGCTCACTAAGAAAGGGTTTGAACAAATTTGAAATTTTAGGGGGGTTTTGGGGGGATCAAAGTTATTAAATCACGATTTCTTCAAAACTACCAAACGGATTGGAATGAAATTTGGTATGTAGCTTCCTCTAGGGCCATAGGTGCTTACTCAGAAAGGGTTTGAAAAAATTCAAAATTTTATAGGGGAGTTTTGGGGGATTAAAGTTATTAAATCACGATTTCTTCAAAACTGCCGAATGGATTGGAATGAAATTTGGTATGTAGCTTCCTCTAGGGCCATAGGTGCTTACTAAGAAAGGGTTTGAAAAAATTCGAAATTTTAGGGGGGTTTTGGGGGATCAAAGTTATTAAATCACGATTTCTTCAAAACTACCAAACGGATTGTCAGGGTTCACCGATAAGAACTTATAAAAAATATTAAAATAATAATTACTAAGAAATAAATTTACAAAAGAACACAAACTAAATTAGAATTCAATTCATCGTACAGCGGAAGCCTGAAACGGATGTCCAGTATTAGGTTACAAACTCAAGGCAGCATACGCCAGCATTTCCACGCACGTAGGCCAAATCTGTAACCGCATAAAATAATGTCAAATTTACCAAAATCGTTAGCCAATCATAAGGAACCAATATTTAAACGAACCAACCAGAAATAGTCAAGTACACGCGGAAAAAAAGAAGGTGGGGGAGCAACGCGTGGAAGACGGGGCTGTACAAATTTTTCAACGAAGGTGAACACACCTAATAATTTCATGAGCTAAAAATCAACACAAAAGTCTTTAAGAACCATTCCTGGGCGATATTGAAAAGGGTGAAAGTGTCGCGTCGTAAGTCGATGTGTGATAAAAGTGCGGGCGATATAATTTGGATAAATCATTCAAACAAAATCAATTAAGTGAAAGTGAAAGAGAGAGGGGAAAATGTTTATACCAATGTAAGTAGTTTTAATATTTTTTTAATTGTAAGACAGATCTCGGGATGTAACAATATTTAAATTGAAACACGAATCATATATCAGCACTTTAATCTTAGAACTACATTAGCTTAAGATGTACTGTATTTAGTTTTATTGGGACTGAACCATGAGGGTTAGCTGCCAGACCTTGAGTCGTTAAGCAATCGGGGATGGTCCACAATTTAACAGAAAGATTTAAACCATATTTTATTGACACATAATTATGCTACAAATGATGATTTGATGTATTACATAAATTCACTATTTTAATTGTTAAAAACTGATTTGTTTAGTTAGCGTGGAGGGCATATTTTATTGTTTAAATAATGTCTACGATTCTTATTTGTAATGGGATTTTAATTGTTGTAAAATTTGAATTATTGAAAGAAGTGGGTTAGTGACATTTTGTTCACTAATTAATATATTCACTGATAGTTAAAATACTTGAAGGATTTGGATTAATCTATCTATATAAAAGCGAAATGGCACTGATTCATTCATCAGCAGAACTAAAAATCTACTGAAAAAATGAGTTCAAATTTGGCATGCATGTTCAGTTGGACCTTTAGACGCGCACTAAGAACGGATTTTGAAAACATCCCAAAGATACGCCCAATATTCGCGTTTTTCTAGCGATTTTTTGCGTTTTCTCAGCTTTTTCGAGAACTAATTTGGCAGAAAATGTTGAAATTTGGTACTTAGGTTCGTTTAAGGCCTAAAAGTAGTCTGTTAAAAAATGTTTGAGATTCTCCCAAAATTACGCCAGAAATAGGCGTTTTTGCATTTTTCCTTGCGTTTTCAATGCGTTTTTGATCATCCTCAAATTACGCCCGAACGGATTGGAATGAAATTTGGTATGTAGCTTCCTCTAGGGCCTCAGGCGCTCTCTAAGAAAGGGTATGAAATTTTGAAATTTTAGGAGGGGTTTGGGGGGGATCAAAGTTACTAAAATCATAATTTCAGATCTTTTATTATTATGACAATAGTGCTTTTATTATTTAAGATCTATATATGGTCGGTGTATTGCCAAAGTGAACTAAGCGCCATACTTGACATTTTGAGAAAATTGATGTTAAAGTTTGAGGACTGCAAAAATATTATCCTGTCCACTTTTAACACTTTTAAACCACAAAATCTGTTGCTTCATTTCTTACAGCACTTAAATACAAAGTATAAATAAATTGTTTTTTTAATGAAGGTAAATTTGAAAATTAAAAAAATATGTATACTGTCACTTAGTTCACTTTTGCAGGATATGATGTGTATTCGATAGCACCTTAGTTCACTTTGGCTGGATTATAATAATGAACTCAATGGACATAAATTTGTTCAATTAATTTATAATTGTATTTATTATTAAAAATAAGTAATATGTAACCAATGAATAGAAAGCACACTGGACATTAATTTTACATACAACATTTTTGTGTTAAAAGAACTTTAACAATTTTAGGTACATAATGTTTTAAAAAAATGTGAAAAGTTGCACAAGGAAGTAAATTGAAATTTGAGTCTTTATGCATTTCACTTATTGTTCAACTCCAGTAGTAGGTTGTTAAAATTCAGTCCTCATCTTCTTGTACAGCGAGGTCCTCGTCCAGGACTACTCCGTCACTGTCCTCGTGTTCCACGTTCTCAGTAGTCATTAGTCTATGATAAAAACCGTGGTAGACCTCCGGAACATATTTCAAGAGGTGCTTGATGTCATTTAACTTGTCTTCTGAAAGTACGTGACCTTGTGGATGTAGATGATCCAACAATTGGCCTGCGAAGTTAGGAGCCACTCCATTAAGTCTTTTCCGAATATCTAGTTCATAGTATGGCACTTCCTTGTTATGGGTGTACTTAAAAAACACAATGCCTGGTTGGTCTTTTGTGACTTTGATTTCCCTCATTTTTAACCAAGAAACGGTTTCTTTTTGAACATCCTTCTTGCGATTTGTTATTACTTGCTCCAAACTTTTTGTTGAGAAGAAATGCTCACTAGTCATTTCCTTTACTTTGGAAGGAACGTTGATTTTGTTTTGATGATCTCACAATATCAACAAAGTTCTCAAAACTGTAAATGTTATCTCTTTTTCCAATTTTATTTTCAATCTGACTGAAGTCTCTGTCATTCGGCATGTAGCTGTGTCCACTTACACAGAACTTATGAACAATCGTATCCAAGGGGACATCTGTTTGAGCTACAAGGTACATGTAGGCCAAAACGATTTTGATGTTTCTATTTTGGCCTCCACAAGCATCAGACCAAGCTATTAATTGGTTACACTGGACGTTCTGCCATACTGATATAAATATGTATATATCAGTGTCCGACCAAACTGAACTAAAGACCAATACTGGTTCAGCCACAGTGAACTAAGTACGACTCAGCGTCCAACCAAAGGGAACTAAAGTCCACATGTCTGTATTCCCTAAAATATAGCAAATCAGGATGCGGGTTGAACAAAAAACAATTGAATATAGTTTATTGAAGAGAATTAACAAAAGTATTTCAATAACGGCTAATACATTCCTAGACAATAAGCAAATTAACAAGCATGTCACTAAGTTCACTTTGGATGGTGCTAAAACCTCAAAAAACACAGCCGTGTGGACAGAATAAAAAATAGCTAAATACTTATTTTAAAGTTATGATTAAGTATTCAACTTACCAGATGATGATAAAGGGAAGTATTCATCACTTCCTGAGTAGGAAAAATCCTCTAAATCCTCTAATACATCGTCTAACTCAGCATCACTTAAAAGGAGGTTAGCCATCTCTAGTGTTGTTTAGTTCCATATGGCTGGCTCCACTACTGCCACATCAACATCCAACCAAAACGAAATTTCCCTTTTGCTCAGCTGTTTTTACCGGTATCACTTAGTTCGTTAGTGCTGGTTGTAGATATTCAAAATTGCAACCACCGGATATTAATAGTCTACATTGTTAAAATTTGGCGCTTAGTTCACTTTGGCAATACACCGACCATATATAAAAGCCAAATACCACTCACTAACTGAACACTTCAAAAGATTACAATTACGTTAAAAAGACTGAAAATACTAACCACCACGGGCAACGCCATACGTGTCAGCTAGTATATTTATATTTTCTAAACTCAAACGTCTCTGTAATTATTTATACCTAATACTTTGGAGTACCTCTAGAGCCTAGCGAAATTTTGATTCCTGACGGGAATCTGGTGGACGCCCCTAAACTGTTGAAGAACCAATGAAAAGGTATATGTTTTAGTAGTTAAGTATTTAATTCAAAATTAAAATCAAAGTCAAAAGGCCTTACTTGTCATACCCTCACAAGTAACCTTACATGGTGGAGGCGCCCAAATTTACATAACCTTACAGGATTGAAATGAAATTTGGTATGTCGCTTCCTCTACGGCCATAGGTGCTCACTAAAAAAGGGTTTGAAAAAATTTGAAATTTTAGGGGGGTTTTTGGGTGGGATCAAAGTTATTAAATCACGATTTCTTCAAAACTACCAAAGGGATTGGAATGAAATTTGGTATGTCGCTTCCTCTACGGCCATACCAAAGGGTATGAAAAAAGGGTTCATACCCTTTTTCACTAAAAAAGGGTTTGAAAAAATTCGAAATTTTAAGGGGGTTTTGGGGGGATCAAAGTTATTAAATCACGATTTCTTCAAAACTACCAAACGGATTGGAATGAAATTTGGTATGTAGCTTCTTCTAGGGCCATAAGTGTTCACTAAAAATGGGTTTTAAAAAATTGGAAATTTTAGGAGGGTTTGGGGGGTAAAAATGACTAAATTACGATTTCTCCAAAATTACCGAACAGATTGGAATGAAATTTGGTATGTAGCTTCCTCTAGGGCCATAGGTGCTTACTAAGAAAGGGTTTGAAAAAATTCGAAATTTTAGGAGGGGTTTGGGTTGATCAAAGTTACTAAAATCATAATTTCAGATCTTTTATTATTATGAAAATAGTGCTTTTATTATTTAAGATCTACATATATATATAAGCCCAATACCACTCACTGACTGAACACTTATAAAGAATACAATTACGTTAAAAAAACTGAAAATACCAACCACCACGGGCAACGCCGTACGGGTCAGCTAGTAAACAATATGATTGTTCTGTTCTGTTTGCAAAAGGTTTTGTCGAGATATAACAACAGACATAGATTGGGCAGAGCATCAATGACAAACTACAGTATTGGTACCTAGAGAATTCTCGGAAGGCAAAATTCTTGGGAACCGGTACCGCGTCTAGAATTACAAAATGTGTACAAACACGTAAGTCGTGCCCCGTATGTCCAGCCCCCATTCTGCCAGACAGTGACCTATTTATCCAGCACTCCCTTTCACAGCACAAGATTTTATTTTTAGTGTTGAAAAAAAACTTTGAATTATCCATATTTTTTTACATTGATATCATATAAAGTTGAAGGGACCGAACCGAAATTTCGAATTAACGGTAATTTCGAATTAAAGACGTTCGAATTATCCAAGTTTTACTTGTATATACAAAAATAACATCAAAACAAACTTTTCCCGGCACTCCCCCGTATTCTTCTGGCGTGACATCGCAGCTCGTAAACGTTGCAGTGTAGTTAAACAAAAAACTATTTATGATTTCTTTTTAATTAGTAAGATTCAATTTTTTACTGTGTATAAAATTACTTTTTTACCTCAGTGTTCAATACAAAATAGTGTATATTTAATAAAACTTAAATTTTTTCGGAGATACGAGGACTATAAAAAGTAGTTTTACATTAACTTTTACTTATTCCGTGTAATTCGATTTTTTCACAATCCGATTTACTCTCGCTCCCATTCAACTCGAAATATCTGGACTCTACTGTATTGACAAACTAAAAGCAAACACAAACAAAAATCAACAAAAATGCTTACTATAATTAGGTTATAATTCAATTTAAACATTGGTTGTTACATATTATAAATAAAAGTACTCATTTGGATGAAAAACTGAACATAATCCCTTAGGTTAGGCCTACAATGAACCAAAACACGTTTATTTGCAACGGATTTGACTAATTTAGAATCATTCTAATTCTTCACAACTATCATATTTAGGCGTTCACAAAAACTTCTTTAGGCGCGTTGGGCACTTTTTTGCATGAAGAAAATGACTAAACTCGCGTCACCGTCATCACACGGACACACTTGTTTTTAAGGCTCCATCGCATCTTCTCAATTATTTAAGACACAGTTGCATTCCCGCAATTATTTAAAGCTCCATCGCATCTCCGCAATTATTTAAGGCTCCATCACATCTCCGCAATTATTTAAAGCTCTATCAGATCTCCAAAAATATTAAAGCTCCGTCGCATATCCACAATTACTTAAGGCTCCATCGCATATCCACAATTATTTAAGGCTCCGTCGAATCTCCGAAAATATTTAAGGCTCCATTACAAACAACATTATTACATTTATTAAAAAAATACTTCTTAATAACCAGAAAATAAAGTTAACTATATGAAGCTAAAAAATTTTCACTTCTGACGGCAGTCCTACGATTGCCTGTTTTTCTTTTAGATCAGGTAAAAGCAAACAAAAGGTTTACTGTATTATAACTCAAACATATAGATCCAAATGTCTTAACATATATGGATACTCATACAGGGTTCATACGCGTCCTGGAAAACCTGGAATTTCATCTGATGTCCTGGAGAACCTGGAATTATCCTTGAATTTTCTGTGATGTCCTTTAAAATTAGGTCTCTGTTCTGGAATTTTCCCCTCTATTCCAAAATTCCGATTTCATTTCTAAATTTTATTGACTGATCTAAGTATGTATACCATGCATTACATGTAACTAGTTTTAACCATTCAAACCTAATAAAAATTTAAGATCAGAGAATGTAGGTTGTTGAAAATTCATAATACCGGTATACTATAGTAGTTTTGAAATTTAATACTGTAGTTAGACTTTCTCCACCAGCAAGAACAGGAAAGACTGTACTTTATTGGCAAAGTCGAATTCTTTTAGAGTAAAGACAATAGAAATGACCAAAGATGTAGAAAAACTAACAAACAAGATAGCTAAAATGATCAAAGAATCTTAGTCTGTAATAAACTGTGCTTTGTTTTTCCCATGAAAAACTCAAGTGGTTTATGTATTACATAGGTTAGTCTAATACACGGTCTAATGTTTGTTTTTTGTTTAGTAATTCAATGAAGTGAATTGTTTTAAATAAAAATATATTTATACCATTGACTAAACCCCATCCAGGAACAATATTTCAATGACTCAATTTAATTTATTCTTAATAGTTAACTCTCACTTCTCGTATTTCAATTATGGAATTATTTAAAATATAAATTACAGTTCATCAGTAACATCAGTCCTTTGTAATTCTGTAAAATAACTTTCTTAAGTTAAAAAATTCAGTTACTATTTTTTAAAGATCATTTTAAGGTTTTGTTTTCATCCAGCCTATTTTGGTTGGGAATATTAAACAAAAAACAAAACATTGTTTCATTTTAACCTCATCACTTTTTATGACATATATTTTTCATTCAACAAGACCTTTAACTAAAAAAAAAAAATTACTTTTTACCGTAGAATTGTGTGGTTTAAGTGCCCTGGAAAATCAAGATCTTGTCCTGGAATTGTACTGGAAATGTCCTGGAAATTCTTTTTGAAAAACCTGTATGAACCCTGTCATAGGCGTAACCAGGACGACCGTATGGAACGGGTTGCAAAAACCGGGGGGCACGGAAAATATTTTTAAATGAAGATGCAAAATAACACATTTTAGGCTTCCCAAAAGTGCTTTAAAATGATATGTATACTTTTCCACTTCTAATAGTTGTGATTCAGGCCTATTTTAGAATAGCAACCATGACTCATCCCCCACCAAATCTTTTCGCGTGCGCTGCCTCTAACCCCATAGGCCTGGAACTCACACGGAGTTTTTTTGTCGGCTGTGGATTGTCACAAAATTTAAAGTGTGCACGCGGTAAAATGTCCGACGCCGCGGCGTCTAAAATTCTTATTGGGATTCATTAAACTGAAGTGTCTAGTTCATCAATCACGAAGTGTGTTATGTAATATATTATTTCTTTAGTTTATCAATCACGAAGTGTGATATGTAATATGTTATTTCTTTTAATGTTTTATTGTCATGAACAGAGAACAACTCTTGCTTTATTGTTATTCCGTCGCTGATTGAAAAGGAAGCAAAAAAATATACATATTTGAGTTCATCCAATCAATAAATAAAAGAAGAAAAGATTTTGGAGTATTCCACCCTCTGTTTGAGGAACTAGAAGAAACATTTTTCAATTATTTAAGAAAGTCGGTTTCTACATGCGGCTGAAGTATAGTATTCTACAAAAAAAAAAAAATACTAAAATAAGGGAAATTGGCATGCATTTGGTTATGTTTGCCACTGTTTCGGTGGAGACGGTGGAAAATCCGACGATTGTAGTGGCAGCTAGTATTCTACGAAAAAAATACTAAAATAAGGAAAATTGGTGTGCATTTGGTTACGTTTGTCACTGTTTCGGCGGAGTCGGTGGAAAATCCGTCGATTGCAGTAGTGACAGCTAGCGGCTGCACAGCTACCGTCAGTGGTAAATAAACCGATCTTTTATTTTTCCGACCAATATGTGTGCTTTAACATTCTCCTTTGTGCCACTGTTGATATGACGGCAACGGCAAATAATCCGTGGCGGACAAGACTCCATGTGCTGCCTCTAGAACACTATACTTTGATACACTCCACTGCATCTATATCAAAGAAAGTGCCAGTGCCCAATTTGACCAAAGATAATGTTAGCAATATTATATTGATAATTTATTGTAGCTTGACATTTGCATAGGTGTTAAAAACAAGTTACTCTTAAGAGCGTATTTTAATGTAAACAAAGTGCGAAATATTTTTTACAATGGGGGGGGTTATAACCCCCAAACGCCCCCCTGGTTACGCCTATGTGGATACTTAGTTAACAATTGTAAATGTCCAATTTGATCAGTTTAGAATCAGGTAATTATTCTTCACAATTATCAGATTTTTTAGATTAGGTAAAAGCAAACAAAAGGTTTAGCCTACTGTATTACAAGTCAAACATCCAGATCCAAAAATGTCTTAAAATATGGATATGTAGTTAATGTAAATATCCGCCTGTTCCCGTGCCGGAAAACCCTTCTTTGTTTACTCTCCAGACAATAAAACAAAAAGGTTGTTTATCATAAAACACTGCAATGAAGCAAATAGTGATGTCACAACAAATCACTCAAATCAAAGCATTTCTTTGTTTTGACTGTTTAATGGAAACTCTGACTTAATTCAATTATATCTTAAATTTTGGAACAAAACCGCACGGTTCACATTCTATACACATCACCCATTTTGAGCATTTCAGGGGTGTACTGCCGATAGAATTCATATCACATGTAAAATTTTCAATCACCGTTCTTCTGAATGTACTCCTCCTCAAATTTAATATCCATTTCCACAATTGTTAATAGATACAATGATTACTCAAAAATATGTTTTTTTCTCATTTTTACCATTTTCTAACAGCTTATCACAAAACGATCGCAAACAAATTTATTGAAATTTGGACAGAACGTCTGTCGAGTTAGCTACTAATAAAATATTACTTAAAAAAACAGTTCATTCAAATGTGTATGATTTTACAAATATTTTAGTTGAAAATGTGAGTCAACAAGGTATCAACAAGTACAACAAGAACATAAACAAGTACATAAATGCTCACAACGTCGTCAATTTATTTAGGCCTACATTTACACGAATAAAATGAATGCAGAGTTATGCCACGCATTTAATTGTAAAATACTTGATGGTTTAGCAATTGTACGTAAAGAGCATACGGTAGCTTGAACCAAATTGAAGTTAAAACAATTTAATTGACTTTTCAAAAATATACATTTGGTGTTTATATATGGCCATTGTTATATATGGCCTACATAAAAAATTACGTTAAATTAGTAAGTTTGATGTAGCGTATTTCTCTTTTTGCACAATATTCAAGACATGATAATGTACTCCATATATAAAAACAAACGTTTGTTTCTTTTTTCTCTATAGACTCAAAAACTGACCTATTTCACTAATAATTTCACAGTTTATCCATAGGTCTATCATTACTAGGAATGTTTAGACGTTATAATTACTACATTCTATGGGATTGAAATGGGGTTACTACCCCTATACAATAAAATATAAATTAAACTAACATCCTACAAGCTAAAAAGCTAAAATTATGTAATATTATTTCATGTGATATAAAAAAAATCATTTGAAATGTGATTACTTAAGTCAAAGGGATGAGATTGAATAACTACTCTTAAAATTCAATAATAATCGATAAATTTACTTTTTCTATATTCTCAAAAACTGCTCAACTAATTTCACTAAAAATTTCACAATTTGCACATATTAGTACCAGGATTGTTTACAGAATATAATAAGGATACTACAATCAAAGAGATTAAAATGGAGTACGGTAGCTACCCATACACAATAAAATTGCACTATCTTCCTACAAACTATAAATTTAAATTTGTATAGTTATTATTAAGCGACTTAAAAACCATTTGCAATTTGATTACTTATGTCAATGTAATAAAATGGAATAACTACTCTTAAAATTAAATCAAGCAATAGTGAAGCATTGCCGCGTCCTTTAGTCTAAAATAAAAATACCTATATACTATTGAAAAAAATGTATTGGTGCCAAAACTATTGAGTATTGATTGAGAAATGTCAATCCTTTATTTGTTAATTTATATCATTTGAACTTATTCATGCCACAATCACAAGAAGAATTAAACAAATGCATTTTAATATTTATTAATTGTATTAATTCTCTGATGCAATCAATAAAATTGTCAACAAGAGTAAATATTTTTTGTCTTAGCGTTAAAAAAGATTTCAGTGATTTATTTGCCTACTTTAAGATAAAAAAAAAAAATAAATAAAGTAACTATTGTTTACTTTTTGTTAGTATTTTCCTGATTTGTTAATTCCAAGTCACTCTTTTTGTTCAGATCTAATAAACCAAGAAATGACTCTGCTGTCCGTCTACGTACACTAGACATTATTCTGAAAGCAGTCTGTAGTGATAAAGAGAGAGGTCAACATCTAGTAAGGGCATTAATAAACCAACTGCTAAATAAGGAAAGAGAGATGACCAATACAAAGCCAAGATACTATGGAGATTCGTTACATCATAGGTTCAAGAACAGGATATTACAGAACTTATTGGTATTGGAATCAGTTCTAGCTGAAAACACATCAGACTTAGCTCAGGTACGTTAACCCAGCATTGCCCGGGTTAGATTACATTAGATAAATTAGTTCATATTTTTCATATGTATCAAATTTTTTCAGTAAATTACTATTAAGATCCCATGCAGATTAATTTGATGCACATGATAATAAATATAACTTCAAAACATTAAGTTTAATGTGTTGTAGAACTAATGCTGGCTATATGACTTGTTTTGAGGTTAGAAGTTGTTAAAAATGTATATTTAAAAAGAATGTTTCTTTACTTCGTTCTTCAGACAAAACTTTTTTAGAGGATTACCAAAAACTGCTTTTACGCACTTGTCCTTTCTGCGGCAACACAGCCTCTCGATACCGAGCGCCAGCTCCGAGGATACAAAGAACATGCCGAAGTTACTCAGTGACATGGAAACACCATTAGTAAACGGGGAAGCAAAGAATAAAGTAAACAAGGAGACGGAGAGGTGGTGATCGATAGATGGAGGTGGAAGAGGAATTCTGCACACTGCAGAAGACTGTCTCATGAGCAGTTAGGTCTGCCACGAACAGGGCGGTGAAAAGGCTGATTGAGCAAATTAAGGAAGTGAACAACAGAAAGAGGATCAACTCAAGGATATTAGAGCGGTCCTTATGATGCAAAAAAGAGGAAGGCTGACTGGATCAATAGCAGTAGGAAAGAAAGAGCCACTGATAGGCTAAAAGCAGGAGACACTCTGAAGTAATTCGAGAGTAGTCTCGGAGTGAAAAAGCGCAAGGGAAAGAGGAAGGTTTTTTAGTTGATAGTACATAGCGCAATAATCGGTAGTACGAAGGGATCTAATAATCTTTCTGCTCCTTTTGAATGGATCCCTATCTGAAATTGTAACATTTGTCTGGGCCAAGTGATCCACCCTATCGCCGATAATGCTGTGTAATTGGTCGCCCTCACAATCTTCGCGACCAATGCCAGCCAACATGGCTTTCATCCGATCGGAACTGTCGGTAGACCTCAAGGTGTATTAAAGAAGGTGTGTGCATGTGCAGCTTCTCCCTCCACTCCAGCTTACCCGTGACGTAGAGTGCGAGACTCAGAGCTCCAGTCTAGACTCCTTCGCCATATTTACCGCCGAAACTTGTACGACCTTCAAGCTTTTTTAACGTCATATTATGTTATTAATTATAGGCAACATAGTGTATTATTGTAATAACATTTCTTATAATTAATAACCATTAATTATAATGCCTTTTTGTGCCGTGTTTGGCTGTGATAACTCAAACCAAAAAGTTTTTACGAGTAAGGTTTCATCGATTCCCAAGAAATGTTAATCTACGAAATAAATGGATTAATGCGTGCAGAAGAAAAGATAAAATTAATTTAAAAACAGGTAAGTGAAATATAATATGTATTTAAAATAAGATTGGTTATTATTGAATTCCGCTTTTAATTTACTTTTTGTTAAATATATAGGTCAAACTATAAGAAACTTAAAAATTAGAACCAAAGAACATTTCCTCACTTTAAGTAAAATAAACCCGACAAATCAGCAATAGCCAAACACTGCTTACAAGAAAATAATTTTTTCAAGATAGAAAACACTACCCTTTTAAAAAACGTAACAAAACAGAACTCACTAGACGCATGGGAAACTCTCTTCATTAATCAGAACCAAAATCTTATAGTCAACAACGAATTAGGTCCCATTCAAAATTACATTCTCCTTTAATTTTTTATTTAATATCTGTATACTTCATATTTATTGTTATTTATTTATTTGTCACCATAATTGCTTGTATTCATTAGTGCTTCAATCATACAAACAGAATCATCACATGTTCATAATAATGATTTATATAAGAGACATCTTATAATTTTGTCACAAATCAATAGCATTATAATAGTAC
Source organism: Philaenus spumarius (assembly GCA_018207615.1). NCBI lineage: Eukaryota > Metazoa > Arthropoda > Insecta > Hemiptera > Aphrophoridae > Philaenus > Philaenus spumarius. The sequence goes on from JAGFPH010010777.1 coordinate 30,632, forward strand.
TAAACATTTGATTTTGCTTTGTTTAAAAATATTTAAACAAATTTTATAAGATTTTAAATTATTTTCAAATTTTTTGTTTTTTATTTTTAAATAAAAAGTAGTCTGCTGTTTTTCTTTTTTTTTTTAATTTAATAGCTTGATGTATAACTCTTTAAAAAAAATATATATAGCCCTAAAATATGCTAGGATACAATTACAATTTAAAAAAATAATTACAAAATTGTTTTAGTACAGTAAAAAAAAAAATATTTGTTAGTAGTCAAATTTACGATACATAAGTAATCTAGGGTTAATACTGAAATAAAACTCAATGTTGTATTCACCACGACTTTTTATTTATCACCTAGACTACTATTTTTTAATTATTTCATTGATAATTAGTTTATATTTATTTTGATTTATTATTTATCCTTGGGCAGGCTAACTAAAAAATCACAATTTTAGATAATTTCAATTTTTGAAAAGTAAATTTAGTGCTAGTAATAGTAGGCCTAGTAAACATAACAAAACCAATAAACTGGAAAAATCACCAACTTATTGATAGTAAAAGGTTTTACCCTATAGAGCTACTTAAATTTGTCAACTCTTTAAAAATTCATATTTATAGATTAAACAAAATTTACCTGTTCACAACAATGTGAATAATAAATAACGAAGAGAAATAAGAACTAATAACAAATTAAATTAGCATACATTTAAACGCCGCAAGAAGCGAGTAACTATGGTTCTGATTACAATCTTATTATATAGGACAGCTACAACTTTCATAAAAAAAATTGATGTCAGTATTTACTACATTTTATTCTCTACATTTCTATGTCTTTGAATGCCTCCCGAAAGTAATAGTCAAAAACTTCCTCACTTAGGGTAGTTTTTATGTCATTCAAACCCGTATATTAGATTTAGGCTTGTTTCAAAATTATACGTCTAGGAATATTTGACCATGGACATAGATCATTTTAATGCTCACTTTATTACCTTTCCATTGATACCAAAAACATAATTTTTAGACAGCTATAAAGTATTTAATTCACAGTTTGAGTAAAAGCTTACAATTGCGCTCGGAACTGCTGGTTCAGAGTCTCTTGCACATGACGTAGCTGCGCAGGCCGGACGAGTTCACACTCCACGATGGACACACCTTCTTTAATACGCCTTGGGTAGACCTTATCTTGATAGGCTTATCTACTTGAGGTTTGTGTTCATTATTCATGATTCATGAATAATCATTGTTTATGATGAATTACATTTGGTGTTAACTCTCCTAATCTCTTCTGCCCTCTCCGCTGTTGGGATAACCAGGATCCTCATCCACCTTCGAAGCCGTTGACCGGGTTTCACCTAGTGACCATAGGCAGTAAGAGAAAAGAGTAGAGATAAACTGAAGGACCCTTAGCATTCGATTACTCTAAGGTCAAAGATTAAAAATAGGTCAACGAGAGACCGTTTGATCAAGGGAGACCAGATAGGAAAGATAAAAGAGAAGGGGGCTGACCCAAGACGAGATGAAGATAAGTTAGCTCCAGCATTCCGGTTCTCTTACTCACAAGATGTGAACCCCTGAGGTTGTGGTTTTTATAGTGTCGAAAATAAAGTAAATAAAAAGGATTGTAAAAATACATTTGTTTTCAACGATTTATAGCATAATGAGGAAGGGGGTCTATCCTGCTGGAAAAAATGTCCCTCATTTCCGGCTGAGTGATGAGGAACAGTGTGATGAGTCAGTATTGGTGCGTATCTGTCTCCAATCATTACCTGATAGGATTTGTCATAGGATAAAACACCACGCTTAATGATGGCAGTCCAAACAATTATACCCTTTGATTTCAAACCCTCTTCTTGTAAGATATGTGGAGTTTGGGTGTTATAATAATTACAATTACGTCTGTTTACGGATCCTATTCAGTAAAATGCAGCTTTATCTGGAAATACAATTCTTTCATATTATCACTCACTCGGATCTTCGTCAAGCTTTTTGAATAAAATTCCACTCGTTTGTCAGGGTCAGCCAGCAGCCCATGAACTAAATGTGTTCAGTAAACAGGACACACAAGTTTTTAATTTTCTGTTAGAAAATCTGTGGTATTTCTTTGTAATTGATTCAGTTTCTTTAATAGTAGTATAATTTTCCATTTATTAAATGATTTTCTTAACAGAGGAACCACCTTGAGTAGATTTTTCAACACACCTTATCGCTTCTTATTCATTTTCAAAAGAAATAGCCTAAAAACAACATTTCACTTTTTGTTTAGTTGAAAAATTCATTGTTTCCAAGTTAGATATCTCACCTAAACTGATTGACTACAACTACCAAATTGTTTAATTGTTGTGTTAACAAAACAACAACTGGACGAGATTCAACATAGCAATGCACATTTTAATTGGATTGTGTGGAGAAGTGGTTCTATCCAAAAGATTAATGCTCTTTTTGTTATTCCGCCAATTTGTTTTGATTGGGCATACAAAATGAAATTCAAAAGTATTTTGTTTACATATCCATGTAACATAACCATTAAGTGTTTAGTTTGTATAGTGTTCCATATGCTGACATATTAATTAAAAAATAGCAGCCCCTTCATGGGACATGCCGTATATTATTTCTATTGTTTATTTGAGGTCTCCTAAAAGTCCCCAAAAAGTCATGATATTAAATTTGTTTGATCTTGTCTACACCCTGTAAAAGAGTTAAATAAAAATTAAAGTAGTGAAATTAAAAACTCTGCATAATCGTTCTTCTTTCAGAAATGTGTTGCGGATTTGCATCAATGGGCATACACAAGTCTAAAAGGTGAAAGCCAACAGCCGAGCGTTCGTTACCAACTGGAGTGGTTGTTTATTCGTACTTTTCTGCACAATCCAACAGTTCAGAGTGATTTTTGGATTAAATTTGACCAGGTAATGTGATTAAATTACTATTTGAAAAAGCTTTATTTAATTGTAAACCTGTATAACAGATTCTGTTTACTATCTTTAATAACTTTAAAATTCAGGAGTGCCCATCCCCCTCAAATCCTATGGTGCAAATCCCCTCCAAAACCTGCCTGTGGGTTCCCTCTCCCAAATAAAGTAGACATTTTATGCCACTTTAGCAAAAAAAAAAAAAAAACATAATTACGCATAATTGTTTTTTTCTTTTCTTAAAAGTGTTATTTTATTCTCTGAAAACAACCCATTAGGTAACTTAAAAGTTTACAGTTAAATCCAATAACTTATTAAAGTTTTTCATAAAAATATGTTTATGGAAAAAGGAGGTCAGGGGCGGACCGTGAGTAAATGGCGCCCTGTGCGAAGCATGGTTCCGCCGCCCCAACACGGGGGGGGGGTGAAGGTAATAAAAAAAAACTGACCAGCAAATATACGCCGCTAACTTAAATCATTGAAGAAACAAACAGTGTTGTTTCTTCAATGCTTAAATCCTAAACACAGCATCGAATCTTTATAAAAAAAATAATGAAGCCACGAGGAAAGAGGAATGAGGGTCGGAAATTATGTCTTCCGAAAAATATCAAAGAACCGAGGAAGGAGCTACACCCAGTAACAAATGAATAATCGACCTCCATCTATCTATTTTGTTGGTTTATTGAATCAATAATTTTAAGTAATTGGAATAATTACCGGTAGTTATTTTGTGAAAATATGTATCATTGCAGCATTTTAAATATTAATTTTTTTAAATTTTTACACTCATTGTAAACATTAAACATGCTTCTATTTTCAAAGCGGTTCGTTAAGATTAATTGATTCTCTTGCCATTTAAGCCTCCAGTATAGTTATTATATTGCCCCTTATATATTAGTGTCCGGATTTGGTCTGGGCAAACTTATGGTAACACTAGTAATGGGCGACCGCTTCTGTATTCACAACATGGGTGCGATTTACCTCACTTTCGAAATTCAAATAACTCTTAGTCTAACACTTTTATGAAAAGATAATATACAATTACTCAGTTCAATTCTTTGATTTATTCTCTACATTTTTTTATAATAATATTTCATTTTTGGTCAAAGCATATATTCCGAAATTACATTTCAAACTTTGGCATGTTTTGTTAGCAGCCTTGTAGTAGGAACATAAAAACAGTTATTTTCAAAATACCAAATTTGAAATTGATAAATATTTTTATAAAGTTCTATTTATAACTAAATTACGAAATTTTTTTATGCTTATAAAACAAATTACAAAAAATGTTTACTACTTGTTATGTATGCCTAAAGTCAGACGTTTACTGGTGCCGAATGTTTTTGTACATTTTGTTGTAACGTTGCACTGGACCATCCTCTCCCTCAATCACATTAATTCAACACTAAGTTCAGAAATGTACGTCTGCCAATCGAAAAAAGACATACCCACACTACTACAGTACAGTGCGTTGCGACTATGCGAGCCAACTACAGTAAAGTTTCATACATTTTAACTTAGCTCGGAATCGAACAGCTATACGTAACTTTTATATAATAAACTTGTTTGGCATAAAAAAGTTTATTTAATACAGTATATTAATGAGATTATTGTAATCTAAATAAGACCAAATGTGATATAATTTGGACCACATTTAGTGATTAATACTTCTGGAATAACTCATTTAATTTCACAATTAATTCAATAATAAATATCCCAAATGAGAGGACAACACGGAATACATACAAACAATGGCTGTACACTAACAAACGCCGTCACAAATACAAGGTCGAAAGGTACAAAAGAGAAACATATTTAAACATATTTACACTGTGATTTAGCGTGTGTGTTTTATTCTCGTGATAGCCTAAAGCTTGCTTGTGTTTAGTTGTTTTTGTGTAAAAAAAGTAATTTCTTGATATAACACATAAAAATTGCTTAGGTTTATAGTCTTTTCTTCTTCTTCTTCTTCTGTGGGCGGTCCGAAACCTTAAGCACGTCAGCCTCTTGGGCTTATTGCGCTCCCACTTAAGGATGTTGAACCCTTAGTTACCCTTGTCGAGATCCATAAGCCTGTTGAACTTAAGGATCTTGCTGACAAGGTCATCCTGAGGTATTGTTTGTCCTTTGTTCAGCCTGCCAAAGGTTCTATGACTCACCTGCTCAAGCCTCTCACACTCGAAGATAAGGTGTTCCGCAGTCTCCTCCTGCAGGCCACATTTCCTGCATTTAGGATCTCCGGTAAAGATACCCATATTTTTCATATGTTTCCTGAAGTGGCCGTGCCCTGTGATTAGGGCAATCACCTCTTTTGCCTTGCACCTACTTAATGACAGGATGTCCGATGCAATTTGTCTTGATGGATCAAGAAGTGAAAGCTTACTCATCTTTAAGCCTTGAGTGTTCTTCCACCTCCTACTATGTTCCATCCTTGCCCAGTCGGCAACCACTTGCATGGCTGTCGTCTTGGATATGCCACAGAAGGGTTGCGGTCCTGTGAAGTCAGAAGCTGACGCCCTGTTTGCCAGCCTATCTGCACGTTCGTTTCCATCTACTCCAGCATGTCCTGGAACCCAACAGAGTGTAACCTCGTTGATGCCCGCAAGCTGTTTGATGGATTCGGCGCATTCCCAGACTAATTTTGACCTGATCTCATTTGAGCTCAGGGCTTTTAATGCAGCCTGGCTGTCTGTGTATATGCAGATTTCTCTATTCATGTGCCCGAGTCTTAGGTTTTCCCTCGCACATTCCAATAAAGCTGTGATTTCTGTTTGGAACACTGTTGGATTTTCCCCCATTGGCAGCACACATTCCTGCCTGGAGTATCCACCACAGATCCCTGCACCTGTACTCTCTTTAGTCTTTGAGCCGTCCGTGTACCATTCCAGCTCATGCTCAGGGAGGGGTCTCCTTCCCTCTGACCATTCCTCTCAGTCTGGTATTACCACCCGGAATGGTTTTGAGAAAGAGTATCTAGTTTTCATATGGTCCGAGATCATATCAGCACCCGATCTCTGGCAACCAATGTGGTTATCCTGGCGTGTCCCAAGTCCCTTGGGCCTTGTATCCAGAGTTCCTCGCATTGGAGGCGATAAGCACTCTTCCTGGCCGCTGCCCTAATAAATAGATCCAGGGGGAGAATGTCCAGACAGCAGTCCAGGGCAGCACTTGGAGCACTTCTTAGCGCTCCCGTGATGGCAAGACAGGCAAGCCGCTGCACCCTTGCCAGGTTCGCCACCACGCCCTGGACCTCTGTTCTTGTCCACCATACAATAGCGCCATACGTCATGGCTGGTCTCACCACGGAGGTGTAGAGCCAATGCATCAGCTTAGGCCTCAACCCCCATGTCCGCCCAACCATGCGCCTGCTCGCCATGAGTGTCCACTTACCTCTATCGATTATTCGATTGAGCTGTGCACAGAAGTTCAGCCTCTGGTCCAATATCACTCCCAGGTACTTAACCTATGTTGTTATAGTGATCCCACTACCTTGAAGGCTGAGGGGCCGAAGACCCTCCAGTTTCCTTCGTCTGGTAAATGGGATGGCCAGAGTCTTGCTCGGACTGACACTCAGCCCCGTTCTCCTACACCACTTCTCAACGGTTCCCAGTGCCACCCCAAGCAGCTCCGTAACAGTTGGCACAAACTTACCTACCACTAATATTACAACATCGTCTGCATAGCCTTGCGCATATGCTCCATTGCTGTTGAGTTCTGTGAGAAGATCATCCACCACGAGGTTCCAGAGAAGGGGCGAAAGAACCCCTCCTTGTGGACATCCTCGCTCCACTTTGACCTCTACAGTATCACCATACAGAGAAGACTCTACAGTCCTGCCCCGAAGCATGGCCCCGATCCACTTGCACAGCAGATCTTCAACCCCACGCCTCCCGGCTGCCTCAATAATCGTCTCTGTTCTGGTGTTGTCAAAGGCTCCCTCAATGTCCAGAAAGGCACCAAATGCTACCTCCTTACATTCCAGGGCTCCTTCAATTCTGCCCACCAAGTGATGTAGCGCAGATTCACAGGATTTACCTGGCAAATAAGCATGCTGATTGGCGTGAATTGGACGTTCTACAAGCGCCCCATCACATATATGCCTATGCAGTATCTTTTCCAATACCTTCAGCAGGATGGATGTTAAGCTTATTGGTCGAAACGCCTTAGGATCGGTGTAGTTTACCTTACCTGGTTTCGGAATGAACACAACTCTGGTCTTTCTCCATGATCGTGGAATATGTCCAGTTACTAGACTAGCCCTATATAGCTTGCAAAGTACTGTCCATAAACTATCTACGTTCTGCTGGAGACAGACGGGTCTAACCCCATCACCCCCAGGAGATTTGTATGGTTCAAATGTCCCCACTGCCCATTTGATCCGACTGCACGTAATTATCCGACTGGCCAGTCTCCAGTCGTTGATTGTAGCAGCGGGTCTAGCACCGTCACACGAGGGTGCTCCCCCAGTGCCCCTAGTTACTGTACAGCCAGGAAAGTGTGCCACAAGAAGCTCCTCTAGCACCTCTCCCGGTTCCACCGCAATCTC
>JAGFPH010010778.1:7454-38073 GCA_018207615.1 Philaenus spumarius
CCATTCGACTGAAAATAAAATGCACTTCATTCGGGTTACATTCGACTTGACAAATGTCGATCGACTAAGTCGATCGACACGTCTACACTATGTCGACTGTGTCGATTGACAGCGGTCGATCGACACAGTCGACATAGTGTGGACGCGCGGCTTTATAAACAAACATGGCTCTTCATTGCTTTGATACAGAACTCTCGTCTGCAAATTGAATTGTACAATTCGTATGGATTTTACTAGTTCATATGTTTAATATACTTCAGTTAATAAATAAATGAATATAATTGTTTCTTATGTGTGGTTTGTTGTGACTAGTGATCTGTGTTTAATATTTACATTGAAAGTTTTAAGCTATAGTGTTGAATTTTAGGTTATAAGATTGTTTTCTTTACATAAATGGATACTTAGCTTCTGTTAATAATTTCACACGATTTTCTAACATATGGTTGATTGAATAGTTTCTAAACATGGCTTTTACTTCTTTACAGTTCATTTTATGATTTGATTTGGCTCTGACTTACATGCACTTTACTGTAGGCCTACTGGGTTATTAGGTTGGGCTAGGTTTTGTTTATTTGTATCGCTGACCTACATTTGATAAGTTGAATATTCAGTGATATGATTTGGTGCCATTGTAAAGTCCTTCAAATTATTTTAACGAATTTTGAGTTTAAAATTATTTGTAATGTGCGAAATCATATCATCTATTATTACTTAATCTTAACTAAACATTGTAACTCTTATAATCTAATAACATGAAATATTTTGAACATAACCTTAAAACTAAATTAACATATATACAACATCTTGACTAATTATTAACAGCTGTTCGTGTTCAGCAATTGCTTTGACTCTTGAGGTTTTAACCTTAAATACCTAATTCAGCTGGTTTTGTCTATATTGACTATTTCTTAACCTATAATGTTTGTTTTTAACACTTAACTAATAATGATTCAGTTTAATATACACAAGGGAAGGGGGTTACTTGAATAGTTCAAGGTTGTAGTTTATATAAAGGGATTCACTGTTTGTTGGGGTTCACTGTAAAGTTAATTTCACACAATATAGTTGGTGTAACACTTAAAATATTTTAACTTACTATTCACTTGGGGGATAGTGGTACTTGAATATCTCAAGATTGTAGTCTGTTTCACATGGTTTATCACTTTATAGTTTACATAGTTTCACATAGTTCATTTATCACATCTGCAGTTTACATAGTTTATTTTATTTACATATTTTTATTTTGGTTAGTCTCTATCGGTTTGTTGTCGTATCTGATTATTTGGTCTGTACAGGCTCCGCTGATTTGTATCTTTTTAACAGGTTTATATGGTAAGGTCCATAGGTTTTGTTTTCTTCGTCGATTAACGTATAGATTGCCTTTCCAATCTTTCTATATACTTTCAGTGGTCCTACATATATTGTAAATAGTTTGGCTGTCTCTCCATAGCCTAAGTTTGATTGTGGAAACGATTTTACGAGAACTAGTTCATTCTCTTCTAAAGTGGTGATTTTGTGTGACTTGTTTAATTTCTCTGCCCGTTTGTTTTGAGTTGTTTTAATCCGTGTTTTTGTTAATTCTAATTTGTACTGCAAAGGCGTTTCGATTTTGAATTGGTTTTGAATTACTGTGTTCCAGAATCTCTCATCTCTTAAATTTAGTTGCAATTCGTTCGGCGTATACCCTGTCGTCTCATGTTGGATTTCATTAAGAAAACTATTTATGGTGTTTATGTAGTTTGCCTAACTTCTATGGTTGTTCGAACAGTACGTTCTCAGACATCTCTTAATTTCTTTTATGGGTCTCTCGGCCATATTTGAATTGGGATGGTATACTGGATTTAGGATGTGTTTAATTTTGAATTCTGCCAGTTGATTGGTCCAAATCTTGCTTTTAAATTGAGTGCCATGGTCAGTTAATATTCTATTCGGCGGTCCGAAATCGGGTATATAATTTTTGAACATACGATCTGTCACAGCTTGTGCCGTCGCTCTTCTTAATGTATACAGTTTTACAAATTTCGTGAATGTATCTAATATTATAAAGATATATTGGACTCCTCCTTAACTTTTAGGTAAAGGGCCTATTAAATCTACTGCTAATAGATCTCCTTTTCCCTTACAGTCGACTCCTTTAGATTCTCCATGTAATGGATGGTTGCTATATTTACATTTTTGGCAGGTGTCGCACATAGAAACAATTTTTCTTATCCTCCTGGACATATTCTTAAAAATAAAATCTTCTTGTAAGGTATGTAGACATTTTTTCGCTCCACAGTGTAGATAGTATTCGTGGCATTCGAGTATTAGGTTGTCTACTAACAGGTTAGGTAGTACGATTAGCCATTTATCACTATGTTTTTGATATAGGATGTCATTGTCTATCCTAAAACGTTGTTTTGAGTTATTTAATTCCTCTGAAGTTAAATTTGATGTTTTGAAATAATTTAGTTTGATACTGGGGTCTTCTTGTTGTAATTTGGATATATTTTTAAGGTTTTCGAAAAGTGTTAGGTTATGTTGGTATTTTAAATTTGCTACTATTAAATCTGGAGATGAATTTTCTTGGAGTTTATTATTTTCTTCGGTTCTGACTCGGCTTAGTAAGTCTGCTAATGTATTGTCTGTGCCCTTACAATGGATTATGTCGAATTGATGGTCTTGTAATGCCAATATCCATCTTGTTAATCTTGCGTTTAATAATTTACAGGTTTTTAGAAATGTTAGAGCTTTATGATCTGTAATGATGGTTAGTTTAGAATTTAGAATATAATGACGAACTTTTTGTACACAATATACTACTGCTAACAACTCCTTCTCAGTTGTCGTATATCGAAGTTCACTTTTCTTCAGGGTTTTTGATATAAACAATATCGCCTTTTTGTTGTTTTCCTCATCTATTTGGTACAAGTGTCCTCCTATTGCGAAATCTGAACTGTCAGTTTGTAAGTAGTATGGTTTATCTGGCATGGGGTGACTTAATACATTTGTTTGTAGAAATAGTTGTTTTATGTTTTGGAAAGTTTCTTCTTCCTTCGAAGTCCATTTAAATTTAATTTTCTTGGAAGTTAATTTTAATAAAGGTTGTATAGTTTTTGAATATTTGTCCACAAATTTGTTATAGTAGTTGATTCCACCTAGAAATCGTTTGAGTTCCTTTCTTGAAGTTGGTGATGGGAAGTTCTGAAAACATTAAATTTTTTCCTGTTCGGGTTCTATTCCAGTGGTTGTCAAATAATATCCAAGAAATGGGACTCTATCTCTACAGAAGATAGATTTAGATAGTTTGATCGTCATGTTAGCTTCTCTTAGTTTATTAAATACAAATCCTAAGTGTTGCAAGTGTAAATCGAAATTTGCTGACATAATACACAGGTCATCTATATAGACGAGTGAAAAAGTTTCAATAGTGTTTTTAAATACTTGGTCTAAAGCTGGTACAAGTGCTGCTTGAGACGTAGATAATCCAAACGGGGTAACGACATATTGGTAAGTTTTACCTCTAAACTGAAATGCTGTAAATTGTCTGGAGTCAGGTTCTAGTTCTATTTTTTTTTTTTTTTTTAATAATGATTCATTTATTCATCACCAAACAAATACAAATATTAACAAATTAACAAAATCAAAAATAACACAATTCCTTCTTAACCTAAAAACAAAAATGTACAAAATAATAATAAATTTAAACGTATGCCTAGTATGAATAAATGATATAGGGGTCTCCTAGGCATTGCCTGATTGAGACTTCCAACTTTTCTTTTGCTATTAAAAGAAAATGAGAAGGAAATAAATGAGTTCAGTGTCGCCGTGTAACCAGCTTAACAAAATTAAAGTGCAATATTTAGAAATTATAAAATACAAAAGAAACATTAACTAGCCTATTTATTCAATAAATTAATTAATTAACACCTGCAAGGTTTTCAATATACAAAATACAGGATTCGTACCATTAGAAATTATTATTAGAGCCAACTTGCGTCATTCCACAATTTTGATAAAAGATTCAATATCCTCAACAGAAAAAAGCAATGTCTTGACATCTCTCAAAAACCGTGCCAACAGATCATTTTTAACATACAATGAAACAATATTGTAGAGACGTGGAGCATTAAAAGTAAAAAAATGCCTGTATAAAGTAAGTTTGGGTTTTGGCACGAGCACTTTATTACTGTTTCTTAGAGTGTAAATGCTGCAACAATTGTTCTGAAAACAATTATTTTTCGCTCTGAACAGCTTTAAAATTTTAAAAATGTACATATGCCTTAGCGGTAAGATTTTTAATTTAGAAAAAATAGGCCAAGAGTGTTCGAACCTAGATTTCCTCGAGATCACTCTTACAATATGTTTTTGAATTGTTATATAATAGGTTTGAGCGTGGAGAGATAAGTACCACCCCAACAACTCAACCCATAACCCAAGCGAGAACTCACTAATGCATGGTATACATATAATAAAACTTTTGGTGGACAAATATTACTTAATAAATACAATTTTCTTAGCGCACTATACATTTCCACCTTAAGTTTCCCCATATGTCCCTCCCATGAGAAATCTGAATTAATTATTAAACCTAGATACTTTATTTGGTTTACTTTATCCAAAGCCAAACAACTGCAATTATTAAAGTTTCCACAATTAAACCTATGGTAAGTTATATTTTCTTCAAAAATAATTTCTTTTCGTAGGCCAAACACCATATATTTTGTTTTTTCACTCAATACAAGAAAATTTTTATCAAACCAGTACCTTATCCTGATTAGATCTTCCTGCATATTACAATGAATTTGTTTTAAATGTATACTTGAATATGTTAGAGTGGTATCATCAGCGAAGGCCGTGAGTCTGTCATTAAATTTAGCTTCACATAAATCATTGACATATATCAGAAACAGTATCGGGCCCAGCACAGATCCCTGAGGGACTCCGTGCTTTAGAACCCCTCTTTTGCCGACCATTCTGCCAATTTTAGAGCATTGTTCTCTATCTCTTAAATAGCTACAAAACCACTCCAGAGGTAATCCTCTCATCCCCGCGTACCACAGTTTATTAATAAGTATTTTGTGGTCTACAGTGTCGAAAGCGTTAGTTATATCAATGTATAAAGCCGCGCATGGATTTCCATTATTTAAACTTTCAAAAATAGGTCCGAAAAACGTCAAGAGTGCATCCTCTGTCGATAAACCTTCCCTGAATCCAAATTGATTTTTGCTGAAATAACTGTGACTATTAAAAAATGACACAAGCCTACTCTTTACAATCTTCTCCAATACCTTTGAAAAGGATGATAAAAGCGAAATAGGACGATAATTAGCAACCATTTTCCTATCACCCCGCTTGTAAAGTGGCATAACAAGTGCTGTTTTTAAACACTTAGGAAAAATACCCTTTTCAATACTGAAATTAAAATAATAGGTTAGTACGTCAACAATATTTACAATAATACGCTTAATAACATGTCCACCTATATTATCTATACCCGGTGCTTTCCTACATTTGAACTTATTAACTATATTTAAAACCTCTATATTAGTTGTAGGCAACATATAAATTGATTTAGCTATAAATTTAGGTTTAAAAAAACTGTCCAAAAAGACATGGAATATCACTCTTAAGTTGATCTGGAATAGAAAGAAAGTAATCATTAAAAGCTTCCGCAATACTCAATGGATCTGTAAATTCAGCATCGTTAAAGGAAATTATATCTATCTCAGATTTTGATTTAGGATCCTTTATCACATTATTAATCAAACCCCATTGAGACCTCACGTCACCTGCAAGTTGTTCGAAAAGAGCAAGATAGTATCCTTCTTTAGCCTCCCTTAAATCTGATCTTAGTTTATTTCTAAACCTAACATAATATCTTTTAAACCTAACATCATTAGGTTTGGCAATCATAAATTTAAACAATTTCTTTCTCAACCTACACCTAACGCAAAGTCTCTGAGAAATCCAAGGCTTCAACTCCTTTACTTTTTTCCTCCCTGTACTTAGTTCTTTACAGTTTTTCAGGGTTGAGCACAGAATGTCGAGAAATACTTGAAAAGCCTGTGAAGGACAGTTTTGTGAGTAAACCGGCGACCAATTTTTACAAGTTAACTCATACTGGAGTTTTTCAAAATTAGTTTTGTAAAAAGGCAAATATTCGTTTTCAGTGTTTTGACCAAAATTTATGTCGACTACAACAAGTGAATGATCGGTTATGTCCAAGTTGCAAATACTGGCCTTATAATTTATCGAATGCGTAAGATTATCACAAAACCTAATAAAAACATGATCTATGCACGTCCTAGTATTTTGAGTAATTCTCGTTGGCTCATCAATAAGAGAAGTGAATCCAAAGCTAGCCATTAATCCTACATAATTATGAGCTACCATATTATCCGCCAGAATATCACAATTAACATCGCCAATAAAAACAATGTTTTGAAAAGAACGAGATTTGAAAATATTTTCCAAGTTATCTAGAAATTCATTAAAGGGTCGGAAATGAAATCTATAAACCGCAAATAGAGTAAAACGTAGACCTGCAGCAAGAATAGTTACCGACAGACAATCAGCTGAACAAACCTCAGATAAGACAGCTACATCACTGCAAATAAGACCGTCCCTAGCGTAAACAACCAACCCGCCTGCCCTGTAGTTATCATTACAGTGATAAAACATTTTGTAACCGTCAATAGAATAGTAATTAATCTCATCGCTACTCACCCAAATCTCAGTCAATACCATTATATCAGGCTGCTTTTGAAAATTAGTTATTTCATTTAAAAACAAATCAAAATTACTTCTCATGCTTCTAATATTCTGATTAATTATAATTAAACTATCAGTGCTTTGAAACAATGTACTAATTGAGTTTCAATTGTCAGTCTGGTTTCCTAAATTAACTATTTCATTCAAAAACAAATAAAAAAGACTTATCATACTTACTTATTATAATATTTTGAATTAAACTTACAGTATTTTGAAGCAATGCACCAATCTAAATGTTTAATAATCATTTGGTTTTCTAAATTAATTATTTCATTTAAGACAAATCAAAATTACTTCTCATACTTATTATAATATTATGAATTAAACTTTCAGTATATTGAAGCAATGTACCTATTTAATTTTTAATAATTATTTGCCAATATGATGAAGTTAAATCGAGAGTGGTTAATAATTTGGAATTTGTAGCCTTTGCTAATAGCTCTTTTACACTTCTGTTACATTCATAATCAGGGGTGATGAGTGAATTTATTCTACGCATGTCTAGCATAAACGTAAATCTCCTGTCTTCTTCTTCACAATAATAATAGGGTTGACGTATGTACTATTTGATTCCTCTATTATGTTATCGTTTAATATACTTTGTATTTCACAGTCTACTGCCTCTTGTAGATTTATAGGAATTGGATAGCTCTGTGCCCTGTAGCATTCTGGTTTTTCCACTTTTATTCTATGTTTGTAAAATTTGCATCTTCCTGGCCTGTCGGAAAATATGGTGTTATACTTATTTATTAGGTCCACAATTTGTTCCTTTTCGTTTGTTTTTAGGTTATTATTATCCTCAACAGCTTCGTGTATTTCCTTTTGTAACTCTTTATATTCTGTGTCTTCCTCATAGTTTTCATTATAATTAAGTAGCCTGCATTCCATCGATTCTTTATAATCATCTTCAAACTTTATTTTCAACAATTCATTGCATTTATTATATATGATCAATGTGTTATCTTTAAAGTTTATAATCATTCTCAATATTCTAATCGTATCCATTCCTAGTATACAGTCTTTGATTAAATAAGGCACTACTATGCATTGTACGTCGAATTTAAATTGTTCTATTTCTGCTTGTAGCAATATTATCTGGGAAACACGTTTCGATTTTCCATTAAGTGCTGTGGTAATAAATGTGTTGCTAAGTGGAAGTTGTTCATGTTGGCCTAGATTGATCTTATTTTTCTGGTACCATTCTTCTGATACGCAAGTTATAGTGCTTCCAGAATCTAAAAGTGTTGTTGTTGGTATTCCATTAAGTGTCATTTTTATTTCTGGGCATTTACAATTATTTGAGGTATCTTCGGTTTCGTTTTCATCTTCTTTAAGTAGAAATTCCCTGTCGCAGTATAAATTAAGTATGTTTTCTTCTAATTTTGTTCGTATTGTTTTGGGCTTATTTCCGAAATTTATTTTGTTTAATGGCACTGGAGTAGGGTATGAAGTGTTGTTTAAATCGTTGTTGGTCACTTCACCTGTACAGCCTTTTGATCTATAGTTTATGTTCTCTATTCCAGTGCTTTGGAGTTTAACTCTCCCTGTCCCGAGTTAACTGCTGGTTTCTCTGTTGCGCTGGTCGTTGGTCTATGGGTTGTAGCTATTGCTTGACATATCCTCTGCTGTTCAGCTGTCGGATAGTTGTTTGGTCTTCTGTCGGTGCGTGTATTTGGATATTCAGGTCGTGGTTGATATCCGAAATTCGGTTGGAATTGTGTCCTTATTGGCCCTGGTTGCCGGTCGTAATTATTTCTAGGGTGGTATTCATTTCGGTATCCTCTGTTGACTTGTTGATGGTTACTCCCGTTATTGTTGTAATTAGGCTTCTGTTGCTGGAACTGTGGTCTTGCGTTGGTCTGCCTGTATGGGTGTCCAAAGTTGTTCCTGTTCTGGAATTGCGAGTATGGATGGTGTTGCTCGTTGCGAAATTTCGGTTTTTGAGTTTGTTGATACGCCTGTGGTCTGCTGGTTGGTGACTGCGGACTGTTTCTTATCAGGATGCTTCTCCTCCGAATCTCTGCATTGGCCTCCTCTGTGTCCTCACGTTGTAACAGGTCTCTGAACTCCTTGACAGTGGTGACATTTTGTACACGTTGTGCATCTTGAATCCTGGTTTCGAAATGTTCTACCAGTGTAGCAATAATATCTTCTTCAGGTGGTTGAGGTATCATGGAACGCATCGTTATCACTCTTTCTGTGAAGTACTCACATCGGTTGAGTTTTCTTCCAGGTCTGTATTTTTCGAACTCCAGTTTTTGTCTTGTCCCCTTTTGGACGTCTCGATTCCAAAATTTTTCTAGAAACAGGGTGTTGAATTGTTTGAAGTTGGTGACCTCATACTTGACAAGTTGCCACCATCTAGCTGCGCTACCTTCGAGGCTGTTTTCGATCATGTCGAGTAAACATTCCTGGTTGTCTCCCTGTTGGCCGATTTTCCTTAGGGTTAATCTTTCATAGTACCTTTGTAGTCGGTACAGATACTCGTTTGGGTTGTTCTGTCGACCATTAAATTTTGGTAGTATAGGCTGTAAAGCATTCTGGTAATCCACATGGTTATTACCTTCACAAATTACGTTGATTGGTGGGGATTGTCTATCTTCGAATGGAGTTTTAGGTATCTCGTCGATTAAATGTTGTAATTCTAACATGACTTGCGTGGATTGTTAGGTTAATTTTGCATTTAAATTTTCCTCTTGTTTTGATAGGGTCTCTTCAAAATTTTGTTTGGTTATGGTATCGTTTAATTTTGATTCTACATTATTTAATCTGTTATTGTTAGTTTGAACCGCTTCTTCTACTAAAGTTAAATTTTCTGTAAATTTCTCCTCCATTTGAGAAATTCGTATATCTATACTGTCCTTCCATCCCTCAATTTCATTTTGTATTCCTTTGAAATTTGAAATAAAATTATCTTCCTGTTGTTGAAATGATAAGTTTAATTTTGTTTCTAAATTTGTTTCGAGACCTTTCATATTTGTTTCTAAAATTTTCATGTCGGTTTCTAAGTTTGTTTTCATGTTGGTTTCTAAAGCTTTCATATTTATTTCTAAATTTGTTTCTAAATACTTTATGTCGGTTTTAAATTTTGTACTAATATTGGTTTCTAAAGTTTGAAGTATTGAGACTATTTGTTCCAATGTTATTGCTGTGCCAGAGGTCGGTTGTGTGGCTTCTACAGGGGTTGTTTGGGTATCTTCCATATTGGTTGTGTTTTGATTATCTACTTCTGTATTGCTAGTGGTAGGTGTTTCTATAGTATTTGGTAAAGTACTGGTGGTTGAAGTTGGAGGGCTAAGATTTTTGAGTTCTCCTTCCTTTGCTTTTTCTGTTTGTGGAACTGTAGGTCTTAAATTATATTTTTGTATTTCTTGTTCTTTAGGATCCATAATGTATTTGCTTAGTATATATTTAAAATTATTATTATTAATATTATTTTGTGTCTAATTAGGCTATTGTTTAGGCTATAAGCTATTTTGGGTAGGTACTTAAATCTAAATTATCATCCCTTAACCTATTATATATATATTTAAATCTGGATAATCTCTTATTCTAACTTAGGCCTATAATTATTTATTAATTACTACAATATATTTTTAAGTATCAAGTTGATCTTCAAACGGGATTTCAATAGTCTATTCAATTAACCCAAACGTTGGTCGCCATTTTATAATATAACTGTTATTATAAATATATTGTTATCATGAATATTTCTCTTTAAATGCCCCTCTTGTTGGAAGCCATTTTATAACTGAACTTTAGTTATAAATAGATAATTGTAATGATAAATATTTCTAAGATATTTACTAGTGAAATTAAAACACATAGGCTTGGTTGAATACAGTAAATAGAAGTTTGATTTATTTAAATAAAGATTAAATTGACATGGTTTTACAAAGATTTTAATTTAGATATTTCCTTGAAGTTAAAGCTTTTAAAATTGTAGATTCATTAATATTTTTGCCATCGGCTGAAGCTCAATTTAATTATAAATGTTCTTGACTATTTGAAAAGTTCAATAACATCTCTGTGGATTGATTATAAAGTCTATAAATTTTAAATTAATCTCGGGTAGGTAACATGCCTGGACTTGAATTGACTATTGTTTATATCGCATACTGGGTAAACTGAAAGAAGTTAGAATTATCAAAGAAATATAGCATCATTAAGCTTGGAGTTGGTTTGTAATAAGTTTCAAAGTTCTTTTGATTCTTTTAAAGTCTATTATATATTGAATGGCTGTAATTTATGTATTATTAGAACAGGTATACCACATCTGTTATAATTTGAGTCACTGAGTCTATTAATTTGAATATATTCACACTTTAAAACACAAAAACTTATTAGCTGCAAATTCACATCTTGATTCTCCAGGCTTCTGTTTTAGAGTCCTTTTGAAAAGCTTCTCAAACTACCGCGTCGGTTTTTAGTTCGCGTGCAACCACTGCATGCACAGGCGCTAGTTGTCGCTTTCTGAAGTTCTCATTGGTTGTTCCACTTAGTGTACGGTGTTTTCCAAGCATTTTGAAAGGGATTAATTATATCGTTCATGGTGTAAATATTCACTTTCTGTCTATTTATTATACAAATTTTTATAGTTACTTTGATGCTAAAATATTATCTATAAGTTTAATTATTTGAATCGCGTCACCTTTTGAAAATCAACTTGGTTTGCGCGCCAGCCATATTTGACGATTTCCGTTATTACAGACAATGCTTATAATAATTATCCTAATTGTTTCTAACACATTTGGCTTGAACTAATATTACTTTAAGGTCTAATTATTCCTAATAGATATATTTTTGTCGGTTTCCACTGTGTTCTAATGAGTTAAATATTTATTTTACATTTATATTTTGATTCGCTAGTTGATGACGTCATACGTAATTTATTATAAACAATCATGGCGTCGTATTGTTTTGGTCTAGAACTTTCGTCTGCAAATTGAATTGTAAAATTCGTACGGATTTTATTAATTCATATGTTTAATGCACTTCAGTTAATAAATAAATTAATATAATTATTTCTTATGTGTGGTTTGTTGTGACTAGTGATCTGTGTTTAATATTTACATTGAAAGTTCTAAGCTATGGTGTCGAATTTTAGGTTATAAGATAGTTTTCTTTACATAAATGGATATTTAGATTCTGTTAATAATTTCATACAATATTCTAACATATGGTTAATTGAATAGTTTCTAAACATGGCTTTTACTTGTTTACAGTTCATTTTATGATTTGATTAGGCTCTGATTTACATGCATTTTACTATAGGCCTACTGGGTTATTAGGCTAGGCTTTGTTTTGTTTATTTGTATCACTGACCTATAATTGATCAGTTGAATATTCAGTGATATGGTTTGGTGCCATTGTGCAAATATGGAATGATTGATCTTTCATTTATTTAAAACAAACCGCGTGTAAAACGGTTCAGTGGAAACCTTCAGTGTGAACTCTTTAAAGAAGTGCAAAGTTGAAATTTTACCCCATGTTAAATCTCCATAAGAAAAGTTTATTTTCCATGTTTGATCCAATTAACATAAATATTTTCAAAATACAAATAAAACCTGCACATATAGGACCGCTAACCTTTGTTTTGGTACAACCCGCATGTAAATTGGTCCAGTAGAACGGTCAGGCTCGCTGTTAGAAGCTTTAAATCTTTTCCCTATGTTAAATTTCCATAAGAAAAGTTTATTTTTCATTTTTGACCCAATTAACATTAAATATTTTCAAAATACTAATACAACCTGCACATATAGGACCGCTAACCTTTAATTTGGTACAACCCGCATGTAAATCGGTCCAGTAGAACGGTCACGCTCGCTGTAATTAGTTTTGAAAAAGTTTTTTAGAATATAAGAAGATATGAAATTATGGTATATTGTTGACAACTTCATTGTGAATTCAAATTTGTTTCACTTTTAAAAATCCGTCAGACAGTTCGTAAAATATAAACGATCTGCCGGAACCTTGTACTTTTTTTTAAGCAAATTCAGCATTACTGTCAAAAATGGCCTCGTTTTTGAGTCGTTTTTAAAATTTTCAATCGTAGATATCTCGAAAATGGTTTGAGATATTTTGTTGAGACCACGTTTGTGTTCCATACGTCACACAAGGAATTTTAAATGTATTAAATGCTAGACTGCTAGAGTTAAGGCCTTGCCCCGTGTTGCTTTTAAAAATGAATTTCATAGACCAGTACTTCTTCTAAGCCAAAGTAATGTTTCTATTAATTTCCTTACTGCAACCGTTATGAAAAGAAATTATTGGTGTCAGATATGTTGCTTCTGCTACCCACATTAACTTTATTTTATTAGGAATAGATCTTCTTGTTTTCCGTTGCTTTGGAGTACCGTTTTTTTCTTTATTTATCACTAGTCCAGCTCGGCTACCCTCTCGGTCCAATTCCTCTTAACATATTATCCAGTTATGTGGGTAATTTTGCAAAAAGAATGATTTCATGTGCAAATCTTATATTAGATATTCTATTCATTTTAATTCCTACATTATGCCAGTCTATGTTACTGAAATATTTTTCTAGTATCGCATTAAAATGATCAGGTGAGAGTGGATCATCCTGCTTAACGCCTTTCGTCACAAGGAAATATTTTCCTGGCTTCTCCAAGAAAAAAAGAGCTATTCTATTGGTGTACCCAATGCTTTAATACTTGAATTTATTTTTACTTACACCTTGTTCATCTAAGATTTCAAAAAATTCTTCTGCCGGACTGAATTAAACGTCCTTGCAAATATTCTTCGGCTAATTTTTCTAATAATACTTTCTAATTATACTTCGGCCAACTTATTTCTTTCGAATGGAAACTCTTATTTTGGAATACCAATGGTGGCCCACTTAAAAAAATCACATTAAATAAAAAATCTTTGAGAGGCTGCATCTCATAAACGGGTTGGGTTTACGAAAAAGAACAAAAGAATAAAAATGTAGCTTATACAAATAATAAAAAATCTTGTAAACTATAAATCTGACAGCTAACTTTAAATAGAAAACCTGTCCTTGTTTTTTGAGAAATAAAAAAATATTAGTTCAAATATTTGTATAAATGACCGCCATTTTCCAATATGGCGGTAAACTTTCTAATTTCTTATAGAACACCTGATATTTTATGATGATTTTAGATTCTACATGTTATTTTAAGACTTTTTTTGTTCTTGGTGATTTTTTGATACTACTTTAAAAGTTAGAGTACAGTTAGAACCTGAACATCTGTTATCAACTTAGTGTTTCATAAGTGACAGACAAATGTGGAAAAGTATTTCCATTTTAATTCCTTTGTATTATATAATTTTAAAAAAATGAACAAAAACCATATTTGTTGAATTTTAAAAGTAATTTGTTTGTCTGAACAATGCTTTATTAGTATTAAGAGTGTTTCATTGGTTTAAAACATTTCCATAGAAAAATATCTTCAGCTCAGTTACAGCGTTTTTACAAGTTTATACCCTATTAACTTTTAAACTGTTAGTAGTATCAAAAAACACAAAGGACAAAAAAGTCTTAAAATAACTTGTAGAATCCAAAATTATCAATAAATACAGGGTGTTCCATAAGAAATTCGATATTGACCGCCTTGGAAAATGGTGGCCATTATACAAATATTTTAACAACATATTTTTCGTTTCTCAAAAAACAAGGACAGGTTCCCCATTTACAATTTGTTGATAGATATTAGTTTACAAAATACCAATGGTAGCCCATTTAAAAAAGACATCCTGATGTATAGCCTACACATTCTGTGAACAAAAGAGACTTCCACTATTAAATTAAATTATTTTATTGGTAAAAATGGAAATAACAGTCCTTCGGTTATGTTTGGTTATGTGAGGTGTCGGTTAAATACATTATTCTTGTAATTTAATCAACGATTATTATTTGAAATTAACCCACGTATAAATTAAATATATACAGGGATATCAACTCAAGGAGGCTACCATTGAGATATCAGAAAGTATTAATTTTACAGCAAACTTTAAATAGGTAATCTTTCCTTGTTTTTTGAGAAATTAAAAAATATGTAGTTAAAATATTTGTAAAAGTCCGCCATTTTCCAATATGGCGACCAAGTTTGAAATTTCTTAAGGGAACAATTTTATTAAAGAGGCATGTTTTACCATTTGCAAACAATACAATTTAACTCAAAGTTCAATATTTTTTACAACGGAATGTTAAAAAGCTGTTGCAATTTCACAAATACTTTATTTTATTATTATACAAAAAACACACTTAAATTATTTTAAAAATCGCTAACGCAACCACTGTATATTGTGTAAGTGCAAGTACAGCTCGCTACAGTATAAAACAGTAACACATAATGATATTGCTAGGCAACCAGCTGGTTCATTGTTGCAAATTTTCACTTTTGTGTTTACCTCGTTTCCTAGTAATAATTGCTTTGTTACTAGTATATTAACCAGCGTTTGTAGTAGTTTTGACTACAAATTTATATTAGTTTTGTTTCATTGTAGTTTATGTTTACTTGAAGTATTTTTGTGTAGTTGTTTCTTTGAAAAAATGAGTTATGGTGAAGCCTGCTCTTTGTTTCGCTTTTTTGTATGTTGTAAATATGGAGTTTACTAACATTGAAAAAGTGGACAAGTTGGAAGTTTATTTTCTATGTGGAAAGAACTCTTCCTTGGCAGCAAACCGCTACGCTGAAAGATACCCGGATAGGGGCAGCACCTAACCGTAAGATGTTCACAAGACTGGTTGGAAATCTAAGATTGAATGGGTCTTTTGTTAACAAAAGACCATGAGTTTTGACCGAAGATGTCAAGGCAGATATCTTAGCATATTTTGTGGTGCACCCCAAGGCCTCAATCAGAAAAGTAGCCCGTCTGTACCATTTATCATTCGGAACAATGTAAAATGTACTTCGTAACAACAAATACCACCCTTACAAGTTTACGCTCGTTCAAGGTTTAATGCCTGGAGATGAAGGAAGGAGGCGTACGTTTTGCGCTTGGCAGGCTGAAGAGTTTACTAACAACCCTAGTTTCTTAAATAGCATTATTTGGACAAATGAGACCAATTTTTTGAATAATGGCAAGTTTAACCGTAAAAACAACCATTACTGGTCAACAGAAAACCTTCTGATTGTAAGAGAGCTTCATCATCAAGTTAGATTTCCTATTTAAACTGCTGGTGCGCTATATGGGGTAATCGTGTCTCGGCTGTCCATTTGTACCATGCGACTCTTACAACAGCCAGCTTAAATTCAGTTAATAGAAGAAGTTTTGTTTGTCGCTATTGATGATTTGCCGCTGAATGTGAGAATGCAACTTATGTTCCAACGAGACGGAGCTCCGGAACACATCGCTTACGCAGCCGCCGACTTTCTGAATAGTCTCTTCCCAGATAAAGTGATAGCCACAAACGGAAATGTAGCTTAGCCAGCAAGGTCCCCGGACCTAACCCCATTATATTTCTTTCTCTGGGGACACTTGAAGGACGAACTGTACACCGATAGGTAAGTATGCTTCGGTTGAAGAAATGTTCAACAAAGTGATGGACATTTTGTATAACATTCACCATAACATGTTAGCACGAGCAGTAAATGACTTGCACAGGAGGGCGCTTCCATGAATTTATGAAGATGGAGGACACTTTGAAAACCTGGTTTAAGTCATAATTAATTAAGTCATCTTTATTGCCTTTTTGTGTCCCAAAAAATTTTGTTGCCACCATACAAAGAAGTTTCTTACAATACTATGTAGGCTTTACGATTTAGGAGCAGAAATCTGTAAAAATAGTACAGTTTTCATGTAAGCTAGTTATCAACTTTTAACAGTAATATAAGTAAGTTTTTTGTATAAAATAAAGTATTTGTGAAATTGCAACAGCTTTTTAACATTCCACTGTAAAAATATTGCACTTTGAGTTAAATTTTATTGTTTGCAAATGGTAATACTGTACATGCCTCTTTAATAATTGTTCAAATAAGAGTTTCTGAAAGTTTTAGCTCTCCTAGTGGCTAAAATTAAGTTGATAAAAAAACACCAAAAAGTCTTAATTAAAATTGCATGTAAAACCTAAATCCGTCATAAAATATTGGCTTCCATGAGAAATGTCAAAGTTGACCACCATATTGGAAAAAAGCTTACATTTACAAATATTTTAATTATCCCCTACAAATTTTTTAATTTATAGAAAAATAAGGAAGTTTCCTCATTTAAAGTTTGCTGTAAAATTAATACTTTCCGAGATCCCAAGGTAACCTGCGTTGATACGCATCTTTCAACTAGATACGATAAAAAATGTAATCATTTTATTTGTACAACTCTAGGCCTATTAATTAGCCATGTATGAATAAACCTTAATTAGACAGTGCGTTGTCGGTTAAATGTATTTTTCTTGTAAATAATTTATTAAATTTATATATGATGTTTAACACAAGTATAAATGAAGTATAAACAGGGTGTTACAAAAAGGTTGTGCATATTCAGATTCTACATGCAAAAATAAGTCGAAAATGTAGTATAACATTTTTTCGATTTCGGCTTAGTTTAGCAGTAATCCGCCATTTTGTTTTTTTTTTACAAAAACTCATTGTAACTCTGGAATTAGATAAGATATCGAGTTCAAATTTGAAAAAAAACATTTTATATGTTACGATTAACAAGTGTACCAAACACAAAGAATTTATTTTTATAATTTTCAAAATGGCTGCCGTTACAAATTTTTTAACGTGGAATATCTTGAAAACCATTAAGTTTACAAAAAATGTACAAGAGACAAAATATTTTCCTTAAGAAAGGACAAATGACAAGAAAGGACGACAGACAAAATGCCTTTTTTGTAGTTTCAATAGGTCAAAAGATAACTGAGTTATCGACAAAAAACTAAAAACATAATTTCTTGGTAATTGTCTACAACTAAAATTAACCTAAAACCATAATTTTTTTTTTAATTTAACAATTTTTTAGTTATTTTTGTAGCGGGCTATGCAGATTCATATTCTACATGCAAAAATAAGTCGAAAATGTAGTATAACATTTTTCGATTTCGGCTTAGTTTAGCCGTAATCCGACATTTTGTATTAAAAAAATAAAAAATGTATAACTAAAAAGCCCTTAGAGTTATTTTGATGAAACTTAGTATACACTTTAACTCTATAGCTATTAACATTTTCCCAAAATATCTTTGATCAGACTAATCAAATTTCAAAATGGTGGCCATTTAAAAGTTTTAAAGTCAAATTCCATGAAAACCAGCTACTAAACAAAATTTTACTAGACACTAAATTTGAATCCCTTTTCATTTCAAATCGAATGACACTTTAATTGCAAAAATTGGTTAATAAATATCAAAATGGCGGCCATTTAACAATTTCAAAGGAAAATTCCATTAAAACTAGGGACTAGAAAAACTCCAAATTGTTCAATTTGAATTTTAAAACATAAGTCAAATTTTATTATCAAATTTCTAATTTAAGCCGAAATGGAAAAAATGTTTTACTACATTTTCGACTTTTTTTTGCATGTAGAATCTGAATATGCGTAGCCAGCCCAACCTTTTTGTAACACCCTGTGTACGCATTCTGTGAAAATTTCAGCTAGATACGATAAAATTTAATTACTGTATTTTATTTATAAAAATGCCTTAGTCATATGTATGAATAAACTTTGATTTACCCTATATCTTGCGGCGAGCGAAATAATTTTTTCTTGTAAATTAATTATTAGATTTAAATGAAATTTAACACATGTATAAATAAAGTATATATTTATATATATTCTGTAAAAAATTGAGCTGGATAGGTTAATTTTTTATTATTTTGTTTTATTTGTAAAACTGTGTTGGCTATGCATCAATAAGCCGTGATTTGCATCCAGCGGCGAGCGATTTGTCGGTTAAATTAATTTATTTTTCTTGTAAATTATTTAACAGATTTAAACGAAATTTAACACACGTATAAATAAAGTATATATACGCATTCTGTGAAAAAGTGAGACCCATTACACATTTTCTCGGTATATTACATGTGGTTGTTGGATAGGCCTACTGGAATATGAATCAATTAGTTATTTGCATACTGGGATTTGTTATTTGATTGGTTTGTTTTGTATACAACGGTTAGTTTGTATATTTAAATGTTAATGTATTGTGTTAATTTTTATATAGCATGATTATACAACTATTGTTTATATGTATATCGAATTTCATTCAAAATTGGTAAATAGTTTCAGAGAAAATGGGGTTTTACTGAACACGCGTTTTCAATTCAGAAAGTGTACATTTCTTCGGTGAAGATATAGTTTCTTTTAAAATATTCAACTGATTTTAATAGAATGTATACCACATATACACATCATGTCTATAAGTATAATATAAAACAAATAGGTTCCTATACTAATTTTTAGACCAATTACCTAACGATTAGGCCTATAAAAATTGACCCATTAAGTTTTACTAAATTAGAACAAGAGTAATGCTATGTCTTAAATAATTTCTTTTAAAATATTTTACTGATTTTAATAAAATGTATACTACATATAAACAACATGTCTGCAAATATAGTATAAAAAAATGAATTCCTATACCAGTTTTCAGACCATTTAACGATTAGGCCTAGTATAAAAAGTTACGCATACAGTTTACGGAAAATTAGAGAAAGAGTTATTGCTGTGTCACCGGTAAAAATATAATTTCATTTAAAATACTTAAATGATTTTAATGTAACGTATACTACATATAAACAACATGTCTATAAGTATAATATTAAATAAACGGTATCAGTTAACTGACACAAACTTTCTCCCAACTTACTGTAGTCAAAATAATATTGTTTTTAATCATTTTATTTACTACTTTTTAGAACAAAACAAAAAAATAATATTCTACCTACGTCAATCGTATAAAAAAGTTATTGTCCCAGGCGGGATTCGATCGCGCGACCTTTGAATTACTGGCCGTCCTCGCTACCGTTGTGCTACCCCGTGCGGCCGTCGCCGTGATGCTAGATTGACAACATAAACTTGTTTATTTTTTAACATTTCCCCATAATTATGAAACGCCGAAGTTTTGATAAAAGCGGGTGGTGTCATTTTGTTTGGCATCTTAAGCACTATAAATACTGAAAATTTGATCAAAATCGTTAGAGCCGTTTTTGAGAAATTTGCATTTTTGTCGTTTTTTATTGGTTTTTAGGGGTAAATTACCCTTAAAAATTAAAAATTCCAAAAAATGAAAAAAACGCCTGGAGATATTAGGGTTTAGTACCTACATACCAAATTTCATGAAAATCGGACCAATAGTGTCCCCTCTGGTCGTGTATACATACTGACACACTGACAGACAGACACCACGTTAAAAACACTTTTTTGGGTTCAGGGAGCACCAAAACAAAAAATTCCACTAAAAATATTTTTGGGTTCAGGGAGCACCAACACAGATAATTGCACTAAACAATTTTTTGGGGTTCTGGGAGCACCAAAACAGATAATTCAACTGAAAATTCAAATTCGAACATTTTTACGAAAACAATACTTTCTCCATATACTACGTATAGGGTGGAGAAAGTAAATATGAGGTTCCTATAAAAATGTTCAGATCATTTAACGATTAGGGCCTAGTGCTATAAAGAGTTACGCATCAAATTTATGGTAAATTAAAACGATAATTGTTATATCTTGTTAGATACAATCTTTTGTATCATGCGAACCGTTTGTTGAATCTTAAATATAAAAACGTTTTAAAATTCAGGACGAAATTCTCTGTAAACTATCAGATTCGTATGGAAATTTACTTGGTCAATGCACGTTAAATCGTAAATATTAATCTGAAAATAGTTCTTCAGTGGACGGTCGTTTCAAAGATCCTTTATTTTTATTCATTCTCGTTAAAATTTTACACAGTCGTCTATAAACAACGCATGGAAATTTCTAAACTATCAGATAATAACTACTCGAGTTATTAACACATAAATATGTTTTACGACAACCAACCAAATGGATTTTTTTTCTATTTTCAAACAGTAACTACACATTCAAAAATGATAATTCAAATATGAAATTATAACAAAATATGTTAAATAGGTATAAATTTACCTGTATACGTCTTTTTTCAATCCTTATTATGTTGTTTGATGTGACGACTGCAGTTTCGGGTTACCCCATCTTCTGGTCAAACTAATTCGTACACCACAAAAATACACAGTTAAAAATACGCATTTAAACTGCAGTCGTCACTTCAAACAACATAATAAGGATTGAAAAAAGACGTATACAGGTAAATTTATACCCATTTAACATATTTTGTTATTATATTTCAATCCGGGAGCTTACATAATGAAAAAAAAAGAAGAAATTATAGTTTATTGTTGACAATGTTATTATGAATCCAAATCTATTTTGATATTTAAAACCCGTTTAATGGTTCGTAAAATATAAGTATTCTACTTAAACCTTGTAAACATTTTGAATCAAAACTGCTAGATGAGATCTTTATGTGTTAATAGCTCGAGTATGTATAATCCGATCGTTTTGAAATTTTAATACGATGTTTATATAGAAATATTCAACGATTGTGTACAATTTAAACAAGATTGAACTCATAATAAATAATTTTTTTAAACCGTCTACTGAAGAACTATTTTCAGATTAATATTATTATATAACGTGCACTGATCAATTAAATTTGCATAGGAATTAAAAAAATCTGATACTCTGTAGAGAATTTCGTCCTGATTTTAAATACGTTTAATATTTATTTAAGATCAGACAACCCGTTCTTAAGATACAAGCTTTTATCTTACATAGTGTAACGTTTTTTGAGCTTTTCGATACAGTTTTTTTCAAAAACCATCTAATTATTATTATCTAATCGATCAAGTTTATATTATACTAGGGGCTCTGCCCCTGGACGCTTCGCGTCCCAACCCCGCCTCGGCCTTCGACCTCAGATGGCGCTTCGCTTCGCCCGCAGTTGGAAAATTCGCTAAAGAATATCGTTAATCTTTGGCTCGTTTGTACATAGGTGACCGAGCATAAACCAGCTGTTTTATTTGGCAGCTGACTGAAACTCATTAAACATTATCTCCATAAGATTAACATGGGAAATTTGAAGGATTGTTTGCCGGAGCTCCTTCTTGGGTGAATAGCGGCTAAACGGATGATTGGATCTTGAATCTGATGGAAAATCTCACGTTTGAAGTGAAATTTTCTACAACTTTTGTATTTAACATTGTTTGTTATCTCTTACCGTTTTCTTACAAAACACGCTCAAAGTAAAAAAAAAAATAAAACAATTGAAAAAATCTAAAAAAATCTTTCTCGCCCAAAAGGTGCTTCTAAAATTGAAAAATGTTAAATACTGGCAATATTCCCGAAAGTTTCTAGTCGAGAGCTTTAATTCAAGTATAAGGTTGAGGGGGGTACGATTACGAGAAGTGCCTCATAATTAATGTCAGTGAATCAGTGTTAATATTAATTATTTACCTTAAGTCCGTCTTGTGACTCCTTGTCGTTTAGTTTAAGACGACATGTTTCGGAGCCGTAACTCCATCATCTGGTCATCCCTCTGGCGAGTGCGTCGAACATTAAAACATTAAAATTTTATATACTCACACATTTACACACACACTAACACACAGTTCTTCAAACAAATAAACATAGAGATAACGATAAGTAGGCTGCACTGCATTATACTGACCGGACGTTGAGATGCGGCTTATTTCTTGTATTTATTTGTTTGTATTGTTTGTGTGTGTAAATGTGTGTGTATATAAAATTTTAACGTTTTAATGTTCGACGAACTCGCCATAGGGATGACCAGATGATGGAGTTACGGCTCCGAAACATGTCGTCTTAAACTAAACGACAAGGAGTCACAAGACGGACTTAAGGTAAATAATTAATATTAATTATCTGTGACTCGGACCAAAATCATGCAATGCAAATCAGTGTTACCAGCTTTATATAAGTAGATACATTCATCTTATAATATGACGGTATAAAGAACATATTAAAATTCACAACGATCATAACATTAATAATACTCAATTGTTATTAGCAATAAACAATGTTTTACGGCAAGCAATCAAACCAAAATTGGTTTTATTTTCAAGCTGTAACTACAAATCCAAAAATAACTATACATACATGAAATTATGATATATTGTTGACAATTGCATTGTGAATCCAAACCCGTTTTAATATAAAAATCCGTTAAACTGTTCGTATGATGTAAACATCTGCTGGAACCTTGTACTCTTTTTGAAGCAAATTCCGAAATTCGTCATATTATTCGTCGTAAATGGACTGGTTTTTGAGGCGATGTTTAAATATTCAATCGTGGATATGAACAGATCTTCTTGCTTTCCGTTGTTTAGAAGTACCGTTTTTTCTGTATTTATCACTAGCCGGCTCGGCTACCCTCTCAGTCTAAGTCCTATAAAATATTCTCCACTTCTGTGGGCGATTTTGCAAAAATAACGACATCATTAGCAAATCTTATATTAGATATAGTTATTCCTTCATTTCCATTCCAAAATTATGCCAATCTAACTTACTGAAAACTTTTTCTAGTATCGCATTAAAAGATCAGGTGAGAGTGCCCTGCCTAACGACTTTCATCACAGGCAAATTTTTTCATGGCTTCTCCAAGACAACACGAGCCATGCTATTGATGTAAGATTGCTATAATACTTGAATCAAACTTTAAAAGGGGAAACTTGTGAAATAGTTGTGGATGACAATCATTTTCTAATATGGCACTCAACTTTCAAATTTCTTATGGAACACCCAGTATTTTACAATGAATTTGGATTCTACAAGTTATTTTAAGACTTTTTTGTTCTTAGTGTTGGCATTTTCATTAGTTCAAAACTTTCCAGACAAAAATATCTTCCGCTTAGTTAGGGTGTTTTTAAAATTTGATACCCCCCAAACTTTTGAACGGTTAGACGGATAAAAAACACAAAGAAAAAAAAAGTCTTAAAATAACTTGTAGAATCCGAAATCTACATAACATACAGGGCGTGTCATAAGAAATTTGAAATATTAGCACCATATTGGAAAATGGCGACCATTTACAAATATTTTAACTACACATTTTTAATGTCTCAAAAAACAATTTTATTTACCAATGTATTTTTTTAATTTTTTTTATTTGTAACGTAATTTTTTGTATGTGGTTAAGTAGAAAATTCATCTACACTGAAATGTTTTCTGTGGTTTTCTGAACAAGAAAATGTATAATAGTTTATACTTTACTCAAATGGATTGGATTCTATAAATATTTGAATGACAATGTACATGAGTAGTAAAAAAGTACCTGCCGGTATAGAAATATCAACTGCCAGATGGAGGGTTAAATTCACTAATATTAAAACTAATGAAAGTGGATCACGGGATGAGCAATATTTACATTTCGTATGTAGGAAGAGGAAACATGTTGTTGGCGTTAGATTCCAGGAAAAACTTCCCGCCTCCCGCTGTCAGGCTTATTTTCCGATTCCAAGTACTATTATTCTAATACGCTTACAAAACAAGTAATCTACACGAATCATTCATCAAGTGAGCAGCCTCACAGTGGTCGTATACAAAGAACAGTGTTGCCAAATCGTGGAAGTTGTAGCACTTACGTCCATGTCACAGAGAAAATAATAAAGTAAGAAATGAGTCAGCTGTTTCCTATAGTGACTAAAGGAACAGAGATTTGGTCTGAATGAATAATGACGCAATGCTGAATAGTATTAATCATTTTAATTTTCATATAAATACATTTCTTAATGACGCAAAATAATTACAGTAGAATCATTTTTCTTTAAATAAACAAATAATAAAACGTAAAAGCAGACTGTAAAAAATAGGAAATACAAAAGCAGACTTAAAAAATATATATTAAAATATGAGCGTATGTAAAAGGTGAAATTGTACAGAAACTTTATTTCAACGAGTGGTGCGTTATAAGCGAACAATGTGAAGCGGTATTTAAGACTATGAACAGTTCGATAAATAAATAAATAAAAAAAAAATATAATAACAGTACATCACACAATTTAATATGAATCGAGAACTTGATATGATAGAATGTACAGTGATCATGGAAGCAATTGGAGAAGAGAGAGAGGATCAATCTGTGTATGTGAAAGAGCACAGATGTCAAAAGATACAGAACGTAAGGGAACGTACTGGTTTTTCACTGGGACGAAGTAGAACGGATTACAAGCAGGGTCTTCTATCAAGATGGCGACATAGCTCACGTATGTTGAATGAAGCCGGCGTGTGTTATCGCAAGAAAAATGTGATTTCTTTCAAAAGTAGTGACAAGTTTGGTCAAAATGTAAAGTAAATGTACTTTGGAGGTGGTGTGATTGAAAAAATTAAAACTGATCATGTAAATTGGTTATTTCTCGACGGATATTCTTTCGATGTGCTTTGGCGGGACTAGCGTGGGGTAAGCTTCAGGAGTGAATTGAATTTACGACAAAAAATCCTAGGTAAA
Source organism: Philaenus spumarius (assembly GCA_018207615.1). Taxonomy (NCBI): domain Eukaryota; kingdom Metazoa; phylum Arthropoda; class Insecta; order Hemiptera; family Aphrophoridae; genus Philaenus; species Philaenus spumarius. Next base: position 32,674 of record JAGFPH010010778.1, read on the forward strand.
GAACAGTGCGACGAATAAAACAAGTGAACTGTAAGTAGAAATGGCCATTGGACATATTTTTAGTCTGCAGGTATTAAAATTTTTCAATTTATTAAAAATTAACTTCATTTAACTTCTATTGCGTCATTACTTAAGATATGGTCCAGGAAACTTTGTATAATTGTAGATAATTTCTTGACTTGTTTGTATATATGTATCACTATGTTTATGTTTCTTAATTGCTGTAAATATCCATTTTTGATCATGTTTGAGTAAATAATTGTTGTCTTGCCGCAATGCCTTGAATTTCTTTCTGTAGCCACGAATATCCATTTAGCCACTACTTTAATTAGCCAGGTTCCCACCCCTAAGAAAACAGAATTAATTAACAAGTATTTTTCAGTGATTAGTAATTATAAGTAAATATATGCAAACAGAGCATAAGTGAGGTTATATGTGGATTGTCGCAAATTATCATGATTATTATTTTTTTTTATTATTAAGATTATGGGAGTCAAGTAAGGTGAATTCAAGTAAGATGTACTTAGGTAAGGTGAATCAAAGTAAGGTGAGTTGAAGTAAGGTGAAATATATAATATTGTTCTACGTTGAAGTTGGAAGAAAGATGTTATGGAGAGTTAAGGTGGGCGATGATTTATTAATGAAGTGAGGCAATAGGCCTAGGAGGTGCATAAGCAATTTTAAGTAGTACATGAGCGACGATTTTTGTTTTTTAAGGTAAATAGATAAAGGAGGTGTTGAAGAGATATTAATGGTTATTAGATAATCCACATATAGCGTTTTTATTTTTGATTTAAGACATTTTTTTTTATTTTTAAACTTTTTACCGAACCAAATTTTTTTTAACTCGTTATAACATTAAATATTTTTATTTTTGTAACGTAGATCGTTGCAAAATGGCTTTCCCAACGTGGGGCTGATAAACAAAAGCAGCTATATTTTTATTTTTGTAACGTAGAACGTTGCAAAGTGGGCAACGCGACAGCTTAAACTTGAGTATTCACGACGTGTATATTGAAACTAGACTGCAGCGAATCTAGCGGCAAGAGTCAGAACTGCACAATGAATATCACAGTATAAAAGACGCCCTCTAAGACGTCCACGTTGCTCGGCTATTTAATTTATTTCGTCCAAATGGAATGGAATAGAAATATTCCGATGCAATATGGGGTTAGTTCTTAGTACGTCTAACAGCTAGGATTTTTGTGTGTGATATCAGACCATAATAGTCGGAATTAACATAGGGTGTCATTATCATGTCCGTATACGAATAAATTATAAACGAAATAGTTTAATCAAATGAAAACAGTTCTCATACCCATAGATCTGCCCTGCTAAGCCAGAAAGCAGTAACTGCAAAATATGAAAATGGTGGAAATCGAGAATCTTAAGTTTTTGTTAGTTTATTTTGTATGAGATAAAGCTGTTATAATTTTTTTACATATAACTTACTAATCCAGGTAATTAGATTATAAATCTGCATTTATTTTACCTAGTTTACACATATTTTGTATTTTTAGTTTCAGTTACTGCTGTTATTACCTATCTTTACCAAGCCAAAAAGCAGTACCGTAACTGCTCTGTTACGTCTTTTTGCCTTAGTAAAAAAGCATGAAATAGGTACGATATTAAAGCAAAATGCTGTAACTACTGTTTTAATAGGACAAAATTGGATAGAATCAGGGTTGCTAGATAATAATCAAGGTTCATTTTTATTTAAACAATTAATTAGGGTCTACCCCTAGATTAAACCACGGTTTAAACATATTTAAGCTAAAAAGTATTACAGTTAAAAACTACCTCTTATTAGGTTCTTTTAGTAAGGACCTTCTGCAAATCCTTAAAATATTGCCTAATACAAAGTAGACCTATTATATAAAACTAAGTATAAATGACACTTAAGCTTGTACATCTTGGTTAATCCACTTCAGTTGTCAAATCTGGCTTTTCACTGACTGCAATTTTTCCAAAATGAGTGCCTATTTCTGGCATCAAAGGCAGAAGTTTGTTGTTCATTTCAGTTATTTTTTACTTGTTTACACCTCTTAATGAGGTTCTTGTGGGAGGTTTGGGAACTTTATTTTTCTTCACATATGAAGACTTAAAAAAACTCAGTTTTGTGGATTTGTCCGATTCGAAGGATGTTTTATATTCCATGGTCAGAAATCCTCTTTTAGAAGTTACCTGAACCATATCACTCAAGTAAGGTTTGGTGTGGTGTTACTTATAATGTATGTAGAACTGAAATCAAAGGGATTGAAAAAATCAGAAGGGTTTTAAGTTGTGAAACTATTACTTTACAAGAGTTTGCGTTTTGCACAGAATCAACAAAGTCATAAAAGTCAAAAACCTTTTGTTTATCTTTAAGTTGTTTAGAAACTTGGTGGTGGAAACTATCAGCTGAAACATAAATGTATGTCCTGCTTCCAAGTACTTAAGTTCAATTGCATCAGCTTTGATCTCTTACGAGTTCATTAGCCATACAAAGTAGGAAAATAATGCCCAATTCTTGTTTTGCCCTGCACAATTGTCCATCCATAGAACAATTGTCTTTCCATCTCTATTCAAAGTAAAACATTTGTGAATGACACTAGTAATGTCTTCTTTTTTCCTACCCGAACATCCTTCATGCCACATTCATGCTATTGGCTTTAGGTGTTTGTTGTTAGTGCCCAGAGGTAAAATGACTCATTGAAGACTACAAGTTGCTTGGTAAATATTACTTGCTTAAACTGTTCTATCATGGGTAACATAAGTACCATTTGTAAGTCAATGGAATATACTATGGTCGTTCCATTTATCATATTACACTTTCCCCTTTGTCTATTTTATCTGTATAACTTTGGTATGAAGTGCGGGCATCTGTATATTTCTTCTTATGTTTCAGCCAAAGTTGGCAATCATCGCATGAAGGATCTGGTTCTTTCCAGTGGTCAGAATTGTGGAGTTTTGTGGGTTTCACATTTCTCACATTATTCGTGCACTAATTTCGTAAACGATATATTAATTTATGATGCTGTTGTGGGGTTTTCAGGTGCTCGTTTCTCATTATTACACTTATTGGGTACACTTAAATGTTGTAAATAAACAGGACGTGAAAATCTGTGTTTACATTTAAGGCAAATGAAGACCATTTTAAGTAAATCTCATTGATGGCATATAACGGAACGAACCAAATCTTTTAAAACACTCTCTTCAACACCAAAACAAAGAGAAATGTAAAAGTAACAGGTTTCCACATCAAAACAAATGAGCTGGTAATGAAGAAGAACAATGTTTATCAACATTAAATAGTAAATAATTGGTTCCTTTCATTTAAAATACTATATGTTATGAACAATAAACAAAATCTAATCTCACTCTCTTTTATTTAACTAAGCTCGATATTAACACAAAGTGCAGTAAGTACGAATCTTGAGTAAAATTACTAAGTGAATAAGCAGTAGAAAGCAGTAACTACAGTGTAGATACTGCTTTCTTGCTTAGTGCACGTTAGTTGCTGCCTTTTGCCTATGTAATTGATGAATATTGGTGTAGATACTGCAACATGATACCTCTGTATCTCCTAAACGGTTGAAGATACGACTTTTTGGGCTGGTTTTTTGAACTCCCCAGGGTCAAAAACATAGGAATACATGTATAACTCAAAATGTGAAAATTTGTCAGTCACTGCCTTCTGGCTTACCAGGGCAGAGATGTAGTGTGTTAAAACAAAAGGAACAGCTGTTTTCAAATTGCGATCGGTACTAAGATGTCTATGTTGAATTATATTATATACAAACTTGTAAAAGCAAACAATTATTATGAATTTCGTACAAAGTGAAGTGAATAGAATAAAGTGTGAAATGTACATAAGCAGTGTATAAACAATAAAATATTCGGAATTAATTAACAGAACAAAACATTTAAAAATATTTTGGCGTACGTGACCAACCCAGACTGCCACTTTGTAACGAAGTATGAAAAACGAACGTAAACGGTAGGTACTCAGCAAGGCATTACCTTACGCTAAGCGGTAATTGTTGAACTATAATTTGGTACTTGGGTTTGAGATCCCACATTGTAAAGTTGTATTTCAGAAGTCCTAATTAATATATAAGAAGAATAGAGAAATATTTAAATAAAACAAAAGGAAGATAGAAGCAGTTAATTAAACAATAAGTATTACTATCAAGAAGTATATCAAATCAACTAGTATAGTATAGAACTATTTGAACTTCCTACAAGGTAATATCAAACCAATTTCATTACCATTGAAAAACAGTGATCACCATTTTGCGAACAGTTATAAACTTCTATTCTCCAAATTAAAATCAATTCATATAAAGAACAAAAAAAAAACTATTTATCCATAATTTGTAAAACTCATTAGCATATAAATATATTTCATTTTAATAAATAACTAATGAGCTTGACTTGTGAGAAAGTAACTTAAGGCCCTCGTAAACGAGCAACAAAAATGCTACATTGCCGGCAATAATTCTGAAAACTGTGGCCCAGCAACATTTCCAGAAATGTATTGCCGCAACATGGCCGAGCAATGTGTATCCAGATATGGCCCGTCTACATTTCGGCCATATTGTTGCCCAAGAATTTATCGCGTACACGTGGCAATAATGGCTGAAAGTGAAGAAGTGCTTGTTATAGTGCAGCATACATAGTAATTAACAATTAATTACAAGAAGAAAAAGAGAAGAATGTGGATTCAAAAAAGTAGTTTGTTTTCCTCCTGAACTACCGCTTTTCTGTTTCTTTCTTTCATTTTTTGCGTAATTTCGCAGGCTTCTGAATTTTTTATATGCCTCATCACTACTTATATGAAATTGATGATTGGCTATGAATGCCCAACCATCTTTCTTGGCATTCCGATCTTTGTATTCCTTTGCCTCAACGTCCCATATGGCTCGATTTAAATGAATTTCATTTATAAAATCGATAACTTTATCGTTTGGCCAATTATTCATTATGAACCTTAAATTTTTACTAAAACAAAATACAAAAGAAAATGACCTCAATGCTACACAATAAATAAAGTACACAACGTTCAACAATATTTGACTTCAAAGCAAGGGCAGACAATTGAACATGGCCGGGCAATATTTACGTATTTTCGCTCAGGGAACGATATCACCGGCAACACCTCGGCCAGTAGTTGCAATACAGGAAATATGGCCGGGCCATACGGATATATTGCTGGGCCATACGGATATATTGCTGGGCAATAGGAATATATTGCTGGAAATGATTCCGGATGTTGAGCAATATTGCCCAGCAATCATTGCCGACCACATATTGCCGTAAAATGTTGCTCGTTTACGAGCGCCTTTAGACAAAATAAAAACTGAACACAAAATCTCACAATAAATACGTTTACTAACCTCAAACGCGTTTCAACGACAA
>JAGFPH010010779.1:23691-34913 GCA_018207615.1 Philaenus spumarius
CAAACCCCCCTAAAATTTCGAATTTTTTCAAACCCTTTCTTATTGAGCACCTATGGCTCTAGAGGAAGCTGCGTACCAAATTTCATTTCAATCCGATCAGTAGTTTTTGAGAAATCGTGATGAGTGAGTCAGTGAGTGAGTGAGTGAGTGGTATTTCGCTTTTATATATAAAGATAAAGAAGGCCAAGGCTAAATGTAATAGTTTCATAATATGTATAAAACGAAAATACGTGTAACAACAGCATTGGTTTTTACCATATGTGTGGAAGAAGTTTATAAAACAAGCTTACAACAGCTGCTAACAGGTTTGCCAACTGTTTAACAAACATTTGCTATAAATTGACAAACATTTATTTGTATTTAGTGCATTACATTATATAGACTACAAAATATGAACTAGTTTTTTAATTTTTTATGTACGTAATTACTTTATGCCAATTAGATTAATGAAGACAAGGTAACTATTACCTATGTGCGAAGTTACGAAACTGAGCTGGAAGTTCCAACTGTAGCAGACTGGATGAGCGTCTTAAGGGTCTGCTGTAGTGGCGGCCATCTTGGATTTTTATCCCATAAGAGTAATGTTAAACTTCAAACCATTTATTTCGTTTTTTTTATCATAAAATTGTTTGCAAGGTCTCATTTTAAGCACAGTCACAATACGCATCCGTCTTGAAATTTACATTTTTTTAAAAATTTGTTATGTAATTGACATTTTGTAAGTACAAAGTTTGAATTTTCTTCCTAACACAATAAAAAAATTATAATGAAAAATAATTTGCAAGACGGATCAAAAAATTTTATAAAGAATATTCAGTTTTTTTTTCAACACTCAATTACAAAAGATAGACTTATAAAATGGTTTGAAATGAGGCAATGTCAGCGTAAGAAATTGCATTGTTTAGATAGGGATATAGTGAGAGGCGCTAGCGTTTAATGTTGATTTCTCGTTTACTGGAGCAGACCCTTAAGGCTCTTCTATACCTTGAAGAAAACTCCCGAGTGTACAGTATGATTTCAATGCAAAAGGTCTGACTGAAGCCGCAAAATCGTTGAAACATGCATTCCTAATAACGTGTTTCGGATTCTATTTATAAATTAATAATCTGGGAAACTACCGTAAGTTTTAAAGAAGGCTTTACATTTTTTACGTGTTAGCTTAAAATGTGGAAATTATTGCTTAAAACTCCCAAAAAAATGCGTTAAAAATAATCTGTTTACTCAGTTGAACTGTTGATTAAACGGAGTTGCCGTCGATTTCTTTCAATTATGAGATATAAGACGAAAGCACAAAGCCTTTACCAACAATTTAAGATGGTTCACAACTTTTTACGTTCAAAACCGGCGTCCGAGACACGTTAGTACGAAGTGCATATTTTTGCTGTTTTACGCAAGGTAGGCCTATAGAAGACCCTTAAACCCCTGCGACACTTTATTCGCCCAGATATGACATTCAAAAAAAACTTAAAATAAAAAAATTTAGGTCTAATTGTGTTTATTATTACAAACATATTTCAAGTTTGCAAAAGGAAAATGATTAAATACTTATTTACGTATGAAATAAACAAAATAACAATATCCAAAATTAATAACACATATAAAGACATAAAACTATAATAAAAGTAAAAATAAATACCATACTTTATGGCATGAGCTTTTATAAGGTCGTTCGACAGGTAGGCAACTTCAACAGATTTAATTATTAAATTATTAAGTTAAAGTGAAAACTAAATAAACAACAAAAGATATACCGGGTGTCCCACGAAGAGGTCCCTATTTTTGAATTGATATATCAGACGTATAGAGCGCGCTACAGACTTGAAATTCTACAGTCGTGACTAACACATATGTAAAAGAAATACCCCTGAGTATCAGTTAATTCTGACTGATCCAAACAAAATGGCGGAAAAACTAAAAACAAAAAAAAATCAGCAATCGTATTTTAAGGGTAAACCTACTTTCATTTAGAATAGGAACAGCTACAGCTGTTTAGACTATTTTAAATCTATCAGCTGACTGCGTGTATCCACAACAATGAACATATTTGTAAACAGGCATAATTGTCATTACTATAACACAAAAAATCCACATATCTTACAAGAAGAGAAATTAAAATCAACAGGTATAACAGTTTTGGCTGCTGTTACCAAGGATGGTGTTTTGTCGTATGACATATCCCGACAAACAATGACTGGAGAAAGGTATGCGTCAGATTTAAGCAATCACATAGTTCCACATCTTTCTCAGCCTGAGATGAAAGACGTTTTTTTCCAACAGGATGGAGCTCCTCCGCATTATGCTAATGTGGCCAAAGCAGTTTCGGACCAAAATCTTCCTAACCGTTGGATAGGTCGTGGCAGCAGCTTCATGGACTGGCCCCCAAGGTCTCCAGACTTGACTGTTTGTGACTTATTTCTGTGGAGCTTTTTGAAGGAGAAGGTTTATTGTCATAACATTGCGACAGACGATGAACTAATGAGGTTGATCGAAGAGGAACTGTTGTTGATACCTCGAGAGTTGTTCAGCAAAGCGTATGACTGTTTTCTATTTCGTTGTCATCAGTGCATTGCGATCGATGGACATCAGTTTGAATAAGGTTTATGGATCAAATAGATTTAATTTATTTATGAGTTACTTATATCTTTAATTCCCTAACGTTGTTTAGTGCTTAGTAACATCGTTAAAATTCAATAATTATGTTGCAACACTTAAGTAAATAAAACTATTTTATCGAAAAGGTACTATTTCTTTGATATCCCGCCATTTTGTCCTAATGTGTCAGAATTAACTGATACTCAGGTGTATTTCTTTTACATATGTGTATGTTAGGACTGTTGAGTTTCAGGTTTGTAGAGTGTTCGGTGCATCTAATATATTAATTCAAAAATAGGGACCTCTTCGTGGGACACCCGGTAAAGAAAAGTCTGAATACTTAAAAATATTTTTTAATATATTTATTTAGAAAAACTTAAAATTACTCCAATATACTATTGCAGGTTGTGAATAACAAAAGAGATAAGGTAAGAAGACACTACCGATAATATTACAGTAATAATTAAATCAACATTTACTAACAATTAAATTCAAAAATAAGCTCCTGTCTAAACTTAAGTGCTTGTCGTATAAAATTTAACAGCCCTGGCCAATTTTCACAGTTATTTTTTACACATCCAGAACCTTATTTCCAAAAACAACTAATGATTCTAATATCGCCCAAAATCAAACATCTGCCCAAATAAGTGCAATATCTTCCTCCTCTTTAGATTACACACAGAACACTTCCATTTATTCTCTTCCCTGTCCGGTCTATAATTGAGAGGTATCATGGTGCATCTTGCTTTAAATATTATACTGATAATATCACTTATAAACTTATAATATACTTTTCGAAAACCTATCACTTGCATATCCTGCTTTTTCTAATGCGAATGAGAAATTTATCCTACTATAAAATATTTTGAAATTGGACCTATAATATAGGTATTAAGGTCAAATTAACTGTTTAAATAGTATTACAATAATTTAAAAAATATTATCTCGATGACTGCCTTTTTCACAGGCTACGTTTAAAAAACTTTGTGCACAAGCGGGAACGGGTGTGAGAATCAGGCGGAGGTCTCCTCTAGCAGTAAAAATAAGACCATATTTTTTTCGTAAATATATCTTTTTAACAAAACAAAAAATATACAAGTGATAAGAATATTTCCCTCGAGATGGTTTTCAAAATTGAGTTGAACAGAGATTAAATACTCGTTTTGGTTGCACATGCTCTCTAAACAGTTAAATATAACTTAAAACTGTAGGCTATATTAGGTAGATAACAAAACTCCCTACACTTCCTTATTTTCAAGATAGGTTGTTCATACATTGTTAAGTGGCAATACGTTACGCACAGATATGCCTTCAAGGCAAGGTTCATACTGGATAGATTTTTATCCCGCGCATTTCGCGTATCGTACATAGCTTACGATATATCGCTCCACTGAATATCATGTTTTTTGCCCTGTCCGTAAACAAATATCTTACGATAGTTTTTTTGCAATTAAATAATTACAGTTTATCTAAAAAATCTATGAAATGTTCGTACTGGTGCAGTCAGCTGTACAAAACAGTTTCGTCATGGTATCGCACAATCCGAAAGCAAATTCTGCTAAATTAACGGCATCACTATTATATACAGCACTACCATTTTATACATGTGAGATCCTGTTTAAACAAAGTACCGATTCTGTATAGAATTATTAATTAAGGCAATGAAATAAGTTTCTAATAAAATAACGAAGGGATGCGTTGAGTTGGAATTAATAGTGTAGGGGCGGGATATCAACAAATTTCAGGTAGTCTGATAGTGATCTTTACTTCAGGAGAATACCAAAATAAAAACTTTGGTAGATAAAAATATTTTAAATACAATTAACGGGGGTTTTCATATGACTCCCTTGTCGATGTTTAAAGGTATCACACGGATAAATCACATTCTACGATAAAATTTTAAAACTGCTTCTAATAAATTCCATAACTATAAAAGCTCAATCTTTGGTTATCGATTTGAGGATTTAGAATATATTTAGATTAGTTATTTTCCAAATAGTTGCCAACCTTTATATTATCTGACCAAACAAAATATCCATCACTAAATATACAGCATGGAAATTACCTTCTAAATAACTTATAAACCAAATATCATTAAAATCTGAGGTAGGCTCTTTTATTATGAGTCTGATAAGGGCTTATAAGGAAATAAAACTGGAACAGTGTTTGTTTTGGACTAAAAAGGCAAACAACTTCAGAAGTTTTGGAAATTGTTTGACACGAACAATCTCATGACTTGCTCTATTTATAGAAGCATATCAAAATGTTATCGCTTGCTTTAAGCCGGTGCCATTTGAAAGAGAGATGCATTTAAAATCTGACATTGTTGATACAGTTTTCCTAATTAAAGTAAACAGCTGATTTCATTCTTCGTAATATTTATAATTAAAACAAAGGAGTTCAAGTGCCAGAAACTTTGTGAAAATTGTAGTGCAATCGCCCCCCTTGGAGAAAAAATTAATTTAAGGAAAGAGAGTGAACCATCCCACTTAAATGTAATAGCTTAGCTTTAACGTTATTATTAAATCAATGCAAATAATCCAAACCTGGGGGACTACTTATTTTTTTGGCTTATGTGAATGTCGGGTCGCAGAAAGTGTAAGTAAGAAATCAGTATTGGGGATTACTCCTAGCTGGCGCAGAATGTATAAAAATGTAAGGAATGGGAGTAGCTCAACCACCACGCTTAGCGTCTCATAAACATGCATCATCTGAGGCTATTGTTATAGAAATAAAACTAATTTATCAGGACCGATCCGACCAGAATTTTTTTTATACCTGTACGGACGAACCTAAATGAGTCCTTTAACATAACAACACTACCTGGACCACTTTTGTTGGAAAATACATTGAAAATTACAGTGTTAAATGCTAGACAAGGAAGAAGAAAAAGCCGTTTAGTGTGGTATTGGGAATGTTTTTGGGTGATCAACAGTACTTGTTGGCAGATGTTTGGCTCTACCTTTCAGCTATCAAGCTGACTGATTCTATTGTTAATTAGTCTGTCACTACCTACAATGTTAACCTATTTTAGTTGGATGAAAACCCGTTTAGTGTGGTATTGGGAATGTTTTTAGGTGATCAACATTACTTGTTTGCAGATTTTTGGCTCTACCTTTGAGCTATCAAGCTGACTGTTTCTATTGTTAATTAGTCTGTCACTACCTACAATGTTAACCTATTTTAGTTGGATAAAAAACCGTTTAGTGTGGTATTGGGAATGTTTTTGTGTGATCAACAGTACTTGTTTGCAGATGTTTGGCTCTACCTTTGAGCTATCAAGCTGACTGTTTCTATTGTTAATTAGTCTGTCACCACCTACAATGTTAACCTATTTTATTTCGATAAAAAACCGTTTAGTGTAATATTGGGAATGTTTTTGGGAGATCAACAGGACTTGTTTGCAGATGTTATACATATGTACATTATTCAAAAAGGTTTAAAATAAGTGTATGCTAAATTTAAGCTCTCTAGCATCCCAATTGTTGTTACTGAAATAACTGCAGCAAGGGTAGCCTACAATGGCTAAAGAAAAGAATCAGTTAAAAATTGTCTCTGTGTAACTACTTTCTTTAACTTTCACTTTTAATGTACAAATTCTTTAAAACCTCGTTTTCTTTGTTTAGCTTTCCCCGGTAATACTAGCCCCCTTGGCAACATTTTCTAACGGCGCCCGTGGTTTTTAAATTCAAACCCATCCACAAATATCCCACAAAGTTCCAAAATACCTTTTCAATTTAAATTCATAAACTATTTACACGTTTAAGAGTTTATGCGTTTATAGCGCCTGTCTCACAATATTTATTGTGTCTAGTACGTAGTTATTTTATCGGTTCCTGTATTCAGCCGCCTGACTGGTGTGACCATATGCGATCTTATATATTTAACTTTCAGGTGTGTTCTATATTTTACTACCTAGAAATTTTAGTTTAACTAACATAAGAGGTGGGGACGAAATAACGATCACTTTCATTACTTGCTTTTAATTTATTTATGGGTTACAACTTCGTATCGTAAATGTAATCCGTATTACCAGGAATCAGACTTCTAATAATAACTTGAATTAGTTATTAAATATCTAATATCTCTATTATTACAATAAAAAATCACCCTGTCACTCACGCAAAAACTCTGGCTCTACTGGGCATGCGTCAGGATCTAGGACACCGCTATCCCCAACACCCAACCCTGATCCAAGTGCCTTCGTCCTAATCAATCGTAATTTCCGTGAAAATATTGGTGTGAAATAATCTGTTTGCATTTCCTTTGCCGTGAGTGTAGATGGGGAGTGAGGGAAGTGAGCATGGAGCGGAGTCCTCTTGTAAAATATTTCTAAAAAACAGTGGGAGGAGAGTTTGTAGCAGGCCCAATTTGCTGAAGTAAAAGGTACAGTAAATGTAATGTATGTCAGTCAAAAGTAAAGTACACTCAGACTAATTGATATTTTAAAACACAACTAAAACTTGCCATACCGTGTAGCTAGCTAAATGCAATCTTTCAATTTTACAAACCACCTAACTTTGTAAACTTTTGGAGGTCTGGAGTGTTTCGCATTGATGATCGCGGTGAACATATAGGAATTCTCTAAGCACCAGAAAATATCGTATTTCCAGAAAGCCTGTCTTGCCAAAATCTTTAAAATATTACGCACAACTATTCCCCGCGCGACACTTAACTACAACTGAGATCTGTTGCTACGTGAAAAATTCAACTGCGAAGAGGGAGTACTCTACTTTCTACAGAGTAGTGGTCAGTTTGGCAAACAGCTTGCTTGTTATTTTTATCAAATAAAATTTGAACACAGCATCTCACAACTACTACGTTTATTAACTCAAACGCGTTTCAACGACAAAGTTGCCATCTTCAGTGGTGCACGAGTTACAGCAATAAAACTATAACTAATCTAACAGGTCAGCCGTCCACTGAAACCGTGTTCGGCCAAAAGGAGCACGGCCGAACTAGCCCAAACGATCCCATATCGAGAAATTAAAAGGAACTGCGTCCTTTGCGTAGGGTAAGTTCGGCCTCTTCAGATCCGGATTGAAGTCCCTTGCCTCCAAACAACAACTTTCCTCGTTAATTTGTGTTTCAGCTTATTTATTTATTGTGAAAAGTTTTTATATGGTTTGAGAAACAAAATGCATTAGGTTCTAATCTACGAGAGGCCCAGCTGCTACAGTTTACCCTACTGCTATCTCCTTCATCGTCGATCAGTTCTGCATCACCTTCAAAAATACCACAAAGGAACACTTACCATGAAGGAGACATTGCCTCAGTTCAGCACTATTTTTCTTCATTTAATGAATAACAGGAGAAAACTAAATAATAACAATTTAACGCAATACGACTAAGTTGGTATTTCCTTCCCGACAGCCAAAAGTTCCTCAGGTGGTATCATTTCATTAAAACTTTACCATTGTTGGATTGATGGACGAATGTCGATCAACAAATAATGAAACGTCCCTGCAATTATACGGTAATATTCAGTAAACTCAATCTCATCTCCCATGAGCTGGCTATGAAAGTGGTGAAATTCTCCCAGTCGACTTCTTTCACTAAGCATGTAGTTGCCCCCAAAATTACAGCCTTTTACGCTACCTTCTCATCATAGATGTATTTTTTAACAAAATATTTTCATAAAATAAAACCGTTTTCGCGAAAAAACTAATAGTAACTTAGTAAACTATGAACTGATGAAAATGGACAAAAGGACGGTCATTTTGTTGGTCGTTCGTCAAACGGCTCTCCACGGCCGAGCGTTTATTCGACCGATTACGGTTCCAATGGACGGGAAGCCACGTATTTATACAAAACTAACGTAAGACTACGTTAAATTAGTAAGGCGCTAACAAATTCCTAGTGTTATTATAACTGGCCTAACTTTACTACACAACTAAACAAATTACTAAACTAATAATAATCTCAAACAATACGTTATTTTTGTTTACATTAATATAGAATTTTGTATGGGCCCTAATTCATTATTTACAATAATTATTTTACTATATTAACTTTGTTGTTTGATTTTTGTAGCTCGTACATCACTGAAGATGACGACTTTAATGTTGAAACGCGTTTATGTTAGTAAAGGAATTAGTTGTGAAATTCGGTGTTCAAGTTTTATTCTATCAATATATCTTTTCACAAGTCAAGCTTGATATAACTACTGAACGTTTTTTAATACATACATAGCACTGATTCATTTAAAACTAACAAAACCTGACAACACGCATAGGCAAAATTAACAAAAAAATAACTACTAATAAATCAGGATGATAAATTTCCAATAAAAATGAAATTATAAATTTATTTTATATTTTTAGCATATTGTTATTATCTAAAACTTAACCTGTTACAATTTGTATGAAATTTATTACTTTTTAGAAAGAACAGAGAAAATTACATTTTATTGGTTTTAACATTTGAATTTAAAGAAGTTAATTTATTATATTTCCCCAAATGAAGTTAAATGAACCTAATTGACCAAATATATTTCTCTGAGCTTAAATTCGGGTACCTTTTACAGTTCCCCTGCTCCTGGGAGAAATTTGGGATGATCTCCAGCAATGTTGGCCTGGATGGCTGGCTCTCAAATAGTCGTCCTAGAAATTCTGGATGAAAATGTTTCTTGAATTTAAAAGTTTCGGCATTTTGATGCCGGGAGTACGATTCGTAAAATGTACTTGCAGATTGCAGAAGTTTCTATTTATATCGTTCGTTCAAGTTAATTTTCTTTTGAAGACTTATTTAAGTTGTGAAGAAATTCAAGAATATGTAAGTTTGAATTGTTGCTTCAATTATATCACTACTTTTAACATTTTGTAAGTCTGCTCATCCATCGTTACTCCGTGGGTGTTGTCAGTTAAAAAAAACCTCTCCCTGGAGCTCCTTTAGAAACTTTCACTGCAGGGTGGCAACCCTTAACCGTTTGCAATAGTTAGCTTTCATCTTCGTTTTTGTAGTTAGGCCTATCTAAATTATTAACTATCTAAATTATCCCATCGCCTATATCCATGTTGTAGTAATTCATTTGGAGAATTTTCCTTTTAACTGCTATTTAAATTTACTGTATTTGTGTTAATTATTTATTGAAGCGATGAATTGGGGCGTGACTTCAAATTTGTCGTCATGGCATCGGGCGCTAGTGTTCAAAGGGTAATTCGACAAACTGGCATTTTGATGGATTCCTCAGCCTTTACATTTCTTTTAAGCCCACTTTGGATTACTGCTAACATTGCTTCCCGTAACTTGACTGATGGTTCTCCGTAGTCCCGTTCGCTAGATATCGCACTTCCGCGATTGCATTGTTTTACACGTCGAAAGTTTTCAATTACTATTGTTTGTCACTTACTCTAGATTGAATGTTGCTTGTTTTGTTTTAAAACAAATTAAAGGTTTTTACTTTTTCTTTTAAAATTGTGTTCCTGACACGCTCTACAAATTGTTTGTTATCTGTTAACCCCCAATTTCTTATTAATTAATATATTTAACACTCTCTTTTCATTTGCTTGCAATAATACTAACTCATTAATTACTTTTTATTTTAAAAAATTGCTCATAAACCGTTATTTTTAATTTATTTGAAATTTACTTAGATTTTTTATCTGAAAAACTATCGTTACTATTATAACAAAACTTATATTTATTATATGTTTCCTAAATAATAATATTTTAATAATGGGTAATAATTACCTTATTTCAACCGTCGAGCCCTCTAAAATATATCCTTTTTGGATTACTGGTTTCGGTGGTTCATGAAACCATCATCAGATCAACCTAAAAAAATATTAATTTTAAACATTTTAATACATACACTATCTGAAATATCAACTTCACATATCACATGAGGACATATTCATGGCATGTGTCATTCAGTTGTACACATAACGGAGTCCTCATGTGATATTTGAAGTTGATATTTCAGACAGTGTATATATTTAAATTTGTTCAAGTGTTTGTGGTTTTGTAATGTTTTATGTTAATTGTGTATTAGCCCAATCGGTATAGGTTACAACTACCAGTAATTTGCAATACGGTTGAATTTTTTTTATAAGTACATTAAAGTATGTAGATTAACATAAAAAAAGTTTACCAGTCTATCGATTTCCCAAAGTCGAAAAAAAAATCGATTATCATTTCTTTTTCGATTATCCTTAATATTTCGAGCTGGGATGAAGATAGAGGAAAATAAAAATACTACCGTGTAGGGGAGGTATCTTTCAACAAAAAAGGTCATATGTATTTATTTCGTCCGAGAAATGGTTTGTCTGGAAAAAAATCGATAATGCAGGTATGTATTTTGCAGCAGGGGAAATCACTAAAAGGGGACATCTTATTCATATATAAAGCGTTGGCTCATTCTAAATTGGCCGAATTTTAATATATCGAATTGAAACTTGACATAGGAGTTAAAATATATATTTTAAACATTTATGCTGAGTCACAGCTTGTTATCTTGAAAATTACCCGATCTAGGAGTCGATTTCGATTATCGATTTTACTAGTACCGGACTCAAGAACTAATTTCAATCTATTCCAGTTTCGTCAATTTTTGGAATATCAACATCAAATTTGTTTTACAAGTTGAGTACACCAGTATAAATATTCTTAGTAAGTATGAACGATTTTTT
>JAGFPH010010780.1:0-15186 GCA_018207615.1 Philaenus spumarius
TTAATAACTTTGATCCCCCCACACCCCTCTAAAATTTCGAATTTTTTCAAACACTTTCTTCGTGAGCACCTATGGCCCTAGCGGAAGCTACATACCAAATTTCATTCAAATCCATTCGGTAGTTTTGAAGAAGTCATTTTTTAATAACTTTGATCCCCCCCCAAACCCCCCTAAAATTTCGAATTTTTTCAAACCCTTTCTTAGTGAGCACCTATGGCCCTAGAGGAAGCTACATACCAAATTTCATTCCAATCCGTTCGGTAGTTTTTGAGAAATCGTGATCAGTGAGTCAGTGGGTTTTGGCTTTTATATATACAGATAGACCCAATTGTTCGCTTTTATGTACAAATTGACTATTACACACCAAGGAAGTAGGCAGGAAAACATTGCGGGGGAGAGGGGGGAGTCAGGTCAGGAACGGGGATTTGAATGTAAACCCTTTTAACACGTTCACTGCTAAGGACGCACATATGAGCTTTACACTGAACACTATGAGAAGCGGCCGACAGTGCTTTGCACGCCAACCCCATATTTTGAGTACTTTCAATACACAATGCATTGCGTGCTTCGCACGCCAACCCCCGTGTTTTGAGTATTTTGAATACCTTCGCACGCCAACCCTTGTATTGGGAGTCCTTTCAATACACAATGCATTGCGTGCTTCGCACGCCAACCCCCGTATTGGAAGAATTTTTAATACACAGCATTGCGTGCTTCGCTCCCCAACCACCGTATTTTGAGTATTTTCAATACCTTCGCACGCCAACCATTGTATTGGGAGTATTTTCAATACACAATGCATTGCGTGCTTAGCACGCCATTTCGGGGATATCGGGAGAATAATCAATGCACAGAGCGTTGCATGCTTCGCACGCCAACCCCCGTATGGGGAGAATTTTCAATAGACAGAGAATTGCTTGTTTCGTACGCCAACCCCCGTAATTGGAGAATTATTGTCAATACACAATGCATTGCGTGTTTTTTAAGAGTAAAGTATTTTTGTTGAACCTTCATAGTTTTCTTTATTTTAGATAAGATCAAGCTCACAAGAGAGTAAGGCTGTAACCTATGCAACCATGTGCATTGTTCGTTGTAATTTTATCATGTAAATCTAAATATCAGTATGCATGCATTGCACAACGATGTAAAACATGTTGTTTTTTCCTCTGTTGTGTTGTCTATTTTATAATTTAATTTGCACTTTTTAAACTTAGTATTAATCTGTACTACTAAATTTTGGGTGGGGGGGGCTGGACCCCCTAACCCCTCCCTGGCTACGGCCCTGTTACACACAAATACGACATGTGCACGATATAGTTTAATCATTTGAAGGAAGTACTCAAAGTGTTGGTTATATTATACTTAAGGTTCTGTAATAGGTTAACCACCCAAGATGGAGTAAACCAACAAGTTTTTAACATTGTGCAATCACCTTATGGTTTTATACAAGGTTAAATTGAATTAAATGTAATTAATGTTTAGGGTAAGACAAAATAAAAACATGTCATCTCGGCAAACTAACTATATATTTATTATATTTATTTATGAATATTTTTCATTATAGGTTAAAGCTAATAGGTAATATTACAGTGGTTACCATGTTTTAATAAAAGTCTCAACTATATTTATATTTTGCTAAACTGACTCGGTCATCTGTGAATAGTACAGGATGCCCCGTAAGTAGGGAAACTTCGGGAAATAGTTCTATGGGTCAAAATAAAGAGAAAATCAAGAATTACTTTTTTTCCAAAAATGTTTCCTTTTAAAGATATACCCCAATTGTTTTTTCAACAAAATAATTCACATCTTGAAATATACATTAAATCTTTAATATCAATATTTTATTCAAAATATTAAAATTTATAAACTACACATTATGGTGCTGTTTTGTAAAGAATAGTAAAATGTCTTAGTAATAACAATAATAATTGAAAGAAATTATACAGAGAAATAAAGCAGCAATTGGTTACAATAATGGAATTATTTATTGATATTCATACAAAATGTTGTATGAATAAACTATATAAAAAGAAAAAAATCCTTCTCTTGATTTATATAAATCTTATTTAATGAAACTATTAGTGTAGCAAAGAGATTAAATTGGTACACATAACATATTATAAATCCAAATAATAATTAAGGGCTATTTGTGGCTCCTTAGAATGTCTTTCATTTAATAAATGTCTATTTCTTCTATTATCAGAACTGTTTGATGTAATTATTAATTATAAAAGAAAAATTGGTACATATTAAACATGATATAAATGAAATTAATTGTCTATATGAGTCTCTTTCTCGGGGTTAAGGTAAGAGCGGCTTATCTCAAGGAAGTAGGGATTTCAAGCCTAAAATTAGCATAAAATAAATCAATGAAATAAAAGTTATTGTTTGGTTAATGAGTGAATGATTGGGGAAATAATTGTTCATTGTAACAATCACTTTCGGTACACATTGAAAAGTTTATATTAAAATATTCTGTTACTTTAACAGATAAAATTGATATTCACTAATGTTTGTAATTGTTTTTCTTTTTTTTTAATATAAGATCTGCATACTAGGCTATTAGTTATGACAAAGTAATTCAAATAAATTAAATTAGGTCTCACCCAATTGGTTCTGAGGTTATGTCTTTATCTTAGGTTTGACTGAGATATTATTAATCACTTTATATAAAAATAATTTTCACTTGATTGCTGAAACTTTTTGGTATAGTTTGGATTGATAAATCAGTAATACTTTTTTTCTTTTTGGAAAAATCTACCTTAAAATTATTAAATACAAAGGCCCATTTATCCAGTCTGGGGTCTTATTCAACAATCCATTTTTTTTTTTTTTTGTAGTAGGCTTACTGAAGCTATGCAAAGAGATATCCTATTGAATCCACTGCTTCTTGTTCTTCTTATATGGGAAGATGAAATGGTATATTATGACCCTATTACACAAAACTAAACTTTTAATAGTTACATTTACATTTACTGAATTTACTATTATTAAAATTATTGTTTAAAACATACTATGGGATTTAAATAACTTCTCTTGCATTATTTAATCCTTACAAATTAACATACATAGCATGACTTCTAATATTATTTAAGATTCCAATCATATGTTGGCCTAAGCCATCAGAATCATGTTCCAATTTCAATGTCTATTTTTATGGTACTAAAACGTTCTCTTCAGACTTTTATTATTATTATTTTTTTTTTTTAGACTATTTCTGTAATATTTTAATATCCTCGGTCAAATCTTAAGTGTGATAAAATGTGTATACATATGTAATATATCCACAGGCCATATTTATTCCATTCGTACTTGACTGGTATTTTCATAGTTAATGAAATTCTATCGCTGTTTCTGTTCACGGCCTATAAAAGGTATTGTGATATTCTCATCTTATTTCGATTGAATTCTATTTATCTCTTGTCTTTGCTTCAGACCTATTTATTGTTAGGCCTATAGATAACTCAGGTTTTTACGGTTGTTTTTAATATGGATGATATAACGACTTATAATTTCTGAATTGTTGGATTTACGTTTTTGTGTGACTGGAAATGGTGAAAATCTTGGCCATTTCATATTTTAATATACGTTGTAAAAATCTACCGCTAGGTGTCGCGCCAGTGTTTCTTTTGATTTAAATGGAATTCCTAAATTAATTTTATTTTGTACAGATTTATTTCTCAACATAATTTTGAATTGTTATAATCTAGAGAACGGTTTGACCGATTGAGTTCAAACGTGGCATGATGTTTAATCTAACAATGATAATATTTAAAGAAACATATACGATTATATCCAATTATCCAGGATAATAGTTAAGTAAAGATGATAACAGCATACATACCTTTGATATTGTTGTGTTTACAGTGTTGGTATATAGTGGGGTGGGATAGCTGAAAAAAACTTCACATCTGGCAACCAATGCGCCCCTTTGGATTCTAGTAGTACATGGGTAGACGAGTATAAAAAGCCCGGGACACAAAATTTTGTGGCATTCTAGTGGTGTTTATGGCGTTATCAATATGGCCGCCAAAGTTTTGTGAGGTGCTTCTATATAACTCGGGTTTGTATTTTTATATTAACCTATGTTGTTACTGATAATTAATCAGTAGAAAACGCGCTTGATGGTACATTTGACATCATTGTTTACGTTCATAATACCAGAAATATGTGTAACTTTATTAAACAATTTGTTTTTTATTTCGATTTTTTTCGAAAAATTTTGGTAAATAACTGAGAATCTGTTACATGTAGCTGAAATCATGTCTTATACTTTTTCGTTTGCCAGACAATTAGCTTTCTAACGGTATATATGACTTCTATTTTATCACAAACAGTTGCTGATAATTTTTCAAAGCAAAGTAGCGTTGCACAGCGAGTCGTTATGGCAACACTGTAATTTATTTGGGTTACGAAAAGTAATAGAGAGGCTTTATTTATAACTGTTAAGTAGCAAATGTAATTATTGTAATTTTTGATGTGTAAGTAAATAAGTTCTAGCTTTTTTAGAGCTATGAAACTTTTAAAATCAGTGACATCATTAAGCACACTTAAGGCATAACTGTAAGATAAGTTTCAAACATTAAGTACAAAAATGAGAAACAGAAGAATGTACAGTACAATATTTTTAAAATTTACTTATTATTATTTTATTACGATTGTTTTGACACTTACACCATCCGATAGGGAATTAAAAGAGCCATAAGAAAGGTATCTTGACATTTTTTTGTTAAAATGTACTCTTTTTTGGTAATTTAGGTTTGCAATTTTCAAACAGCCGCCATATGGATATGGCACGCATGATCCATCATGGATATGGAAATATTGAAACGCATGATTGGATATAATCGCGTATTTCTTTTATAATAGACCATTGTTAGGTTAAACTTCGTGTCAAGTTTGAACTCAATTTTTCAAACCGTTTTGTAGATCTATACATAATTAATTTGCTAGGGGTTATTTTGTGAGTAGAACTCCTCCTAGAGTTTTTAACCGATTTTGATGTTTTTGGTGTCATTTTACAGAGCTCACTCTGAAGTTGTGCTTCCCTTAAAATGAGCTCAATGTATGTTAAGGGCTTCGCCCCAGTGGCCCTCAAAGTTGCCATGTTAATCTTATGGAAGGTCAATCTTAAGGAAGAAGAAGAAAGATTTCTTTTGATTTTATCAGGGGCACAAAAAACAGCTGTCCGTATGAAAAGCTTAAAACAGCTGATTTTGATCAACAGCTGATTTTGATCAACAACTGATTTGGATCAAAAACTGAATATAATTTTAGGTTAGGTAAATCAAGCAATAGCGAAGCACTGCCATGTCCACTAGTTTGAATTATTTTGTAATAAATGGTGTATATCTGGAAAACGAAGAGTTTTTGGAAAATATTTTATTCTTTATTTACTCTCTATAAACTATTTCCCGAAGTTTGGCCGTTTACTTACTTATATTAATAATTGTTTGTTGCCAAGACAACTACACAACCAATCGTGTACACAATCTCCCGTCAGATGTGTTTTTCTTTTTAAACTACGCGTTTTTTTAAGAATGTCTGTGTTATTTAGGAAAGTCTAATTTATCCACATATGAAAGATTTTTTTCGAATTTGTTCAGTGATTTCTAAAATCATCCCGAACAAATAAAAGTACACTGTATCTCTTTTTCATATTAGAATTGTTAGATGTAAAGTAGCAAAGTTTACATTATTGTGTACTCAATAACGTAATATATACAAAATAAGTATAGGATAATTTACACTTTTTTGTGAAATTAACTACACTGTATTTTTGTACTAATTTCATGTGTTCTATTATGAAATATTCATTTTTTTTGTGACAGTACTAAATTGAAATAATTTTAATAATACATAACCAATAGTTTTAATAAAATAATTTAAATTTGGCACGTTTTCAACTAGGCGTACTGAACTCAGTAAATCTTTTAGAGCAGTCATTTTATTAAAAAAAAATCTTCTACCGACTGGTTTATTTATCACACGAGAATCTATTGTAAGCATCCTACATTCTTGAGCAGTGTAGGCCATTCCTAAGTGCATACTAATGCCACCTAGCGTCAATATAAGGAAGTAACACTGCATTAACGGATAATAGAACAGTTTTCCTTCGTTAAATAATTAATTAATATTACGCAATTACATTAATGCAAATGATGCAGAGTTGTGACGTGAAACTAAAGACGCCATGCGGTCTGCTTTACCTACTTGTGTGTTGAACACGTGATAGTGGTTTGTGATACGGTATTTATATTCTGTATCTGTTTTAATCTATCTAGCTTCTTTCGTTGTGTCAATATTTATATCATCATTTCCGAGAACGGTAGGAATATTAATACAAAAGAAATACAAGTATTTGCACTAACTGTTCAACGCTTTTCTTACCTCAATTAAGTGCTACGTTATTTGTTATTCTTTAAATATGTGGGCTAAGTAAAATTTTATTGCAAATATTGTATATTTTAGAAATTAACAAGTATTTAACAGTAATTATTATATACAATGTTCGGTATTAGTTAAACATAAGTAGGCTATACTTGTTTGTGTACAAAATATGTTATTAACAGATTGTTCTGATTCGTTATTACAGGATCTGTGAGCTAAAATGGGCCAGAACGAAGTTAACAATTTGTTAAATGTAATATAATAATAGACTATGATTAATTTGAACTGGGCCTATTTTTAAACAGGCTGAACTGTAAATAAAGCCCCAAACTTCTGGAAATGGTTCTATGGGTCAAAATCAAGAGAAAATCAAGAATATTTTTTTCCAAAGAGGTTAGTTTTTCAGAAATTTCGTTTTTTTTTTACAAAATAATTCATGTCTAGATAACGGTTTTACTGATTGAGTTCAAACTTGGCATGAACTTTAACTTAACAATGATCTATTTTAAGACAATGAGCGATTAAAAATGCTTTTCAAAATGGCGGATGTTTTCGAAAATTGCAAACCTAAATTATCTAAAAAATCGTATATTTTCACAGCAAATGTCAAGTCACCTTTTATAGCCCTTTTAATTCCCTATCGGACGGTGTAACTGTTAAAACAATCAGATTATTGATGATAGTTATGTGTAATTGGTTTGTACAACCCGGCATCCTATACCAACACAGTATACATGACAATATTGTGGGTACGTATGCTGTTATTATCAGAAAGGTTTTTAAAAATATTCAACCTAAATTACCAAAAACCCGTACATTTTAAGAAAAAATGTCGACACCTTTTTTGTAGCACTTTTAGTTCCCTATGGGGTGGTATAACTGTTAAATCAATCAGATGAAGACTAATTGTAAGCAAGAAAAAATAACGGATATCTGGAAAACCAAACGTTTTTGGAAACAATTTTATTCTCGATTTTCTCTTTATTTTGACCCAAATTTCTCGAAATTTCGCACTTTACTTACGGGACCCCTGGTGTATTGGTAAAACATTCTACCTAATATAAAGGTTACTGAGCTTTCATTTAACCGCCACAAAGTACGAGCGGGCCGAGCACGCAGTGGTTTCCTCTAGTTTGGTACACTACACTCTATATAAAAAATTTTCAATCGCTCTTTAGCTGTAATAGTTCGGTTAATTACGACAATAAAGTTTATGCGTATATCTTTGACTAAAGATAGCCTTGCGTTACCAGGGTTACCAACCTATTTACGTGGAATAGTGAATGATATTACGCAACCGTACAAGTGTCTTAGTGAGCGGGAACGTAGGTCGGCCCAGCGCCTTGCAGTCTGCCAGGTCGGACGTCCCACACGATGAATATACCGGAGGGGGACTGGTCAGTTCTAGGAAATATCTGCATAACCAAACATTTAAACACCTGCAGACAAGCAGGCTCTGCTCGTGAAAGATAAGTAACTCGTTTCACGCTATTATAGGTAATCATTAACTCGTGAAAATGAAACGTATTGTAGTATTATACAGGGTGTTACTGAAATAGGTTGCTAAACGTCTCCAGGCAATACGTCTCAAAACTCTTTCCAATCCGCCATTTTGTGTTTTTACAAAATCGCAGTTTTTATTTAATGTATTTACTTCGTATATTTCTTAAATAGCAGCCCTTTAACCCTAAACTGCTACCGGTAGTAGGCAGACTACGTCACCAAAGTAGCAAATTACTATTTTTATTAGTTACTACATATCCAATTTGATCTGCTTATTTTTACCCACTAAAATTTATTTACAATCTACTTACAACTAAATTACACATTTTTTTATATTTTGTAAAAAAAATAAAACATTCCTTTACTATTTTTTATGTAGGCCTAACGCTGGATTTTTGCTTCCGTTACTGAACATTTTGTGCTTACTAAGCTAATAACTTCTACAATTATACTTCAGACAATTTTTTGGTTGCATGTATGAATTTTTCGGACCTTTTTCTGCAAAGAAGATACGGAACACTTTTGGATTAGGATATAATTACTATTTTTGGCGAATTTAAATACAAACGCTTGCAAAACGTGCCAAAATGGCGTGCCATTCTGGAGTTGTTGCAATGCCACTTCTAGGGTTGAAATTTATAGTATCAAATATGTTGAATACATTTAATTTTACATGAAATATTTTAGGCTTTTTATTGCTGAAGTTAAAGAATAACCGAGTTAATGACAAACAATCTAATTAAGGTACTGAAATTTACAATCGAATAATTTAAAATAAATTGTAGGTCTATGAAGAGTTTATACGAAATTTTTTTTGTCCATTTAAACTACATCATTTTCAATTTAACCTATTTAGTTCCTTTTACTCTCACACTTCATGCTGTACCTTGTTAACCTTCATTATTTTTAAGGCTCGACAGACCCAGCCGCCATCTTGAATTTCAACTCGCATAAGAGCAATGTTAAACGCCTAACAAGATTACTGCAGGAATAAAGATCAGAAAATTATTCTGAATATCACATTTTAAAGGTTACGACAGTCCTAATGTGGATACCATTTAGTTTTTGAAATTTGTTTTTAATTACATTGTTATTTGATTTATCTGAAAATCAAAGTTTGACATTTTCCCCCTTATTCAATAATGTAAAAATCACAAATATAAAAAGCTCACCACACTTGAAGTTTAATTACGTTTCAAATACAAGTAATTTCAAATTTGGATAATTTATTACGAACAAATCTGCTTTATTGTGAAAGCATGTACGCGCTGAATTTGTGTTCGTACTCGAGTGTTTACCTCCACTCTGGTGATTATCAACTTGTTGCTAGCGGAGGAATACTAGAAAAATAAAATATCCGTTAATTTTGGTGTGCGAGTGAAAGCTGTGTTTAATAACACAAACTCACATACATTGTCACGCATGCGCATTTCAGTGCGTTTACAGTCACAGTTACGTTGTATGAGGCAGCCCTATATTTGCTAGCGGAAGAATGAAACGCACACAAAATCAATGCTATAGCCTGTCTCAGGTTAAGTTGAGGCAAGGAGGGTGGGTAATTAGGGTCGGTCTCAACCGTCAGTCATAAAACTGACCCTTATTAATGGCTCTAGGGCCGAGGGCCAGTTGCCTAAAAACTTTGACGAGGGTAATTTGACAGCCAGAGGCTTGGTGGAGCGAGGGCCAGCCGGCTAGGGATCAGTGACCTGTTCTACTGTGCGGTGGGTGTGGGGGTGGAAAGGTTTTAATTATCGTTTATGTATTCCGATAACAGTATGATTATAATATTTATATAATTATAATATTTCGTCGTATTATCACTTTATATAATTAGAATTAAAAAAAACTAGAGGACTTACTTAAACTGTTTAGTCACAGTATTTTGCCGATAACAGTATGATTATAATATTTGTATAATTATAATATTTCGTCGTATTATCACTTTATATAATTAGAATTAAAAAAAAAAACTAGTGGACTTACCTAAACTGTTTAGTCACAGTATTTTGCCGATAACAGTATGATTATAATATTTGTATAATTATTAACCTTAAAAACTCTTCTGTAGAAATTAGTTTAGAGTCGTACTCTATGCATTTAATCTTACCCCTCCCCTGAATCACTTCCGCTCTGGGGAGTCGACTGGCCCTCGGCCCTACCTGGCTGTTTTGACAGTTTATGACCCCCACGGCAAAAGATCGGCTGGCCCTCGCTCCGTTTTCCCTTATTAATGCCGCCTGAGTGAACCTGTAGGACACTCTAGTATAAAATTTAAATTCTGTATGTCTTAAGTAAAAATGAAAAAACGATATCATATTTTGTTTCATGATACTTTCCAGATAATTTTGATACCAAATTTGATTACATTTGGCCAACTTTGAGTTGTACTAGCATTATAAACTTTCTTAGTTGAATTACAGTAACATTACTAATATGGTTTACAACAATAAAGCCACAAAAATGTAGCCTACTAGAGAAGTTCATATAATAAATAATCATTATTTGAGAAAAAAACTCTATACTGTATCGTTATTTACCATAATACAAACAATTGTGTGTTTGTACCATGTTAATCGGCCGACTTAAGGGGGCGCTTCCCTGCCCGCCATATTGAATCTTATTCCCATAAGAGCAATGCTACAGAATAAGTCATTTTTTTCCGTTAATTCTTGGAATAAATTTAAAAATTTGGTTTCATTTTGAAGTAGTGTCATATGCGGATGTTGATTGCCGAATACATTTTCAGAAACCGTTTTATTTTTTTCATAAACGTATGATATAAATAGTAAAAAATATTAAACTTTATAAATTTTTTACTCAGTTGCAAAAAGAGATATTGCAAAAATCCTTAGCAATCAACACCCACAATCTATTTTACTTTAAGGAAAAAAATACAGCTTTCGTTTTTTAACAAAAACAGCACAAAAATATGCTTAATAGTGAAGGTAAGTTTTGGTTATTTAACATTGAAATTGGTACTCAATATCGTAGTTTTGAATGTGGAGAGCCGAGCCTTAAGGGGGCGCTACCCTGTCCGCCATATTGAACCTGATTCCCATAAGAGCAATGCTACAGAATAAGTCATTTTTTCTGTTAATTCGTGGATTAAATTAAAAAATTTGGTTTAATTTTGAAGTACTGTCATATGCGGATGTTGATTGCTAAATACATTTTCAAAAACTGTTTTATTGTTTTCATAAACGTATGATATAAATAAATAGTAAAAAACAGTAAACTTTATTCATTTTTTACTCAGTTGCAAAAAGAGATATTGCACAAAATCTTAGCAATCAACACATACAATCTATTTTACTTTAAGAAAAAAAAAAAATACAGCTTTCGTTTTTTGACAAAAGCAACACAAAAATATGCTTAATAGTGAAGGTATGTTTAGGTTATTTTACATTGAAATTGGTAGCCAACTTTGCCGTTTTGAATGTAGGGAGCCGAGCCTTAATTAATGCAATATAATTAATACCGCTTTATCATTAATAATAAAAATTTAATTTTGTAATTTCTTGTATTGAAAAAAAAACCAGTTACAACACTTTAAGTCAACCGATTAAAATGGGACAAACACACAATTGTTTGTATTATGATAAATAACGATACAGTATCGAATTTTTTCTCAAATAATGATTATGTATTATATTTTCAAATATGAACTTCTCTAGTACATTTTTGTGGCTTTATTGTTGTAAACCATATTAGTAATGTCGATTCAACTAAGAAAGTTTATAATGCTAGTACAGCTCCTAGTTGGCCAAATGTAATCAAATTTGGTATCAAAATTATCTGGAAAATATCATGAAACGAAATATGATATCATTTTTTCATTTTCACTTAAGACATACAGAATTGCAATTTTATACTATAGTTTGCTACAGGTTCACTCAGGCGGCATTAATAAGGGTCAGTTTTTTGACGGTTGAGACCGACCCTAATTACCCACCCTCCTTGCCTCAACTTAACCTGAGACGGGCTATAGTAGTGCTAACAGCTTTGCCCTTGGAGGGCTGCGATCAACTCGGAAATATTTGTTCACTCCTACCGAGCCTTAAGTCCTGGTTTAGACACTTAGTATTAGTACCATATTAGTTTTAGGCTATTTTAATCCTACACATTTATACTACTGTTTACATATTTAAACTTCGGCACTCCTCAGCAGCCGATTCTTTAACTAAAGACTGAATTTATTCGAACGGGATAGGAAATGTTTAGTGTGTTTTGAGTGCGTATTCTCTTTAAATAATAAAATATGAGAGTAAACTTGTTTAGTTTAAAACATAACCAAAAATAACATATGGCATGTTGACTGTCTTAACAAAAACGAATTCGTAAAAGTAGGCTACATACAAAAAATCAATTTAACCTTAAGGAAATCGTGTTTAAAATGCATCTTATGTATCCAATATATTTTTACCGCTAAAAAAAGGAAAAGTGAACAAAAAGCGTGATAAAATATTATAACTAAAACAAGTGTTTCTTACAAGGAAAATGTAATGTACACAAGCAGTTTCTGCGTCAATATTTGTGTTTGAAGTTACGTAACCGAATGGGTCGGAGATTAACAAACCTTCTCATTGGTATGCAAATTGATTTTCGAAAGAGCTCCGAACGCAATGTGTAACAAAAAAATTACCCAGTCGCCGTGATGTTATTAATAAATTTGGTTAAATAAGAATGGTATCTAACGTTAAAACAATAAAATGTTCTCTCGCTATTTGACTAAAAGTAAAAGATAAATCATTATTTTTCTAAATTGGTTCGAATGTTTTTCACAATCATGTATACATCTTAAAATATTGAAAGTAATTTCGAATCTCGGAAAAAATAAATCAAATAGATGCAGTTTATTTACAAACAATTTTTTACTTTAAATGAAAAATTAGTATACTAATCAAAATTCAAACAATACTTTTCAATAAAATGGGGGGCAAAGTGTTGTATAAAAAAATGATTGAATAATACAAACGAATTGGATATCGTTAGAAAGTGATTTGATTTCTAAAAAAAACTATCGTTTAAAGAATTTTGATGCATTGTAGTTTTCAAGATACTCTCAAAAATGTAGATAAAAACTCTAAAGTTAATATTTTGAAATAACCCACTCGAAACCTAATTTCAATTTGGTGTTAGAGGGTACTCGTATACGTTGCTTCATGTGAAATAGTAAAACATGTGTTTTTATTCAAGCTGTGTAAAGAAATACTTTGCATACTTTTAATTATCCCCACCTCCAAGTGATTGATTAGGTGGTTAAATCGGTACATCTCTATATACAAGAATCAATGTTTTGTTCTCTATAGACTCAAAAACTATTCTACCGATTTCACTAAAAATTTCAAGTTTATCCATACCATTGCCAGGAGTGTTTAGTCGTTACAATTACTAAAGTCTAAGAGGCTGAAATGGGGTCTCTACCCCTATACAATAAATATACGTCCAAGTATTTAACTTTATTTATAAAAATAATTCTTGCGTGCTTTACACGCTAAGCCCCTATAGACTTCTATGAAGAGTCTTTTTTGAAAAATGACGTAAAATATTAGTATTTCGACCCCAGATAGGTTTCCCATCCTACTTAAAGCTAGTCATAATTTTATTTATTTCAGACCAAACGCTAGCTTAAAGTAATTTTAAGTCTTAATTCATTCATATGGTCCTAGCAAGGTCTAACCTAAAATTACGTTATCTGGTGACATTAATCAGCTGCTTGATCTGTTATAGTGTACAACTGAAGACTATGGCAATACAAAATATCAAAACAGTTAAATACCTAATTACGAAAGTTTTCAAATATTTTTTATCTAGAATTCACATATTATTTTAAGAAAATCTTGACATAGAACACAGGTTTGTATAATATCAAATTTAATACATCAATTACAAACTATACTGTATTCGTTTTATTTCTGAATGTAGTTCACAACTAGGTGGCTGTAGCTATATTTTTTTTTTTAAATTTCCTGTATTTCGGCTCGATTTAATTTATCACCTTAAACCCTACCTTAGATTGAATCCTCATGTAATATAACTATACTCGGACACACCTCAACACCCCATACAGTACTTTCGGTTCTAAAACTCTCTATAAATAACAAGTGTTGGAGCCAAAATAACCGAGCAACTTGGATGTTTGCCAAACAGTTGATATTACTTGATATTCTGGTTCATAACATTAACAAACTGGGAGAGACCAATGTCATGCTACAGTGTAGGCAGATGTGTTACGACCAGGGCCTACACAATCGTGTGGAAGGTGTGTGTTGGTGAAGATTTTATAGTTATTTTTAAGTCGCGATTGCTTTTGTTTATACGTCTTGACCTTTTTGGAATAGTGTATAGACAACTTATTTGATGCTCTTCAAACCAAACTCAATCACACCAACTTTATTTAATTACTAAATTATTTAATTGTATGATAAGTCCTGCTGTTTCAAATTTTTATCGTTCACTATGTATTGTCTTCCCATTCAACTTGTTTGTCTTTCTTTTCTTCTAAATTGTGTACGTATTGTCTTATAATTTAATACTGTATTTAAAGTATACTTACTTTTGTATTTGTCCGTCATGTGACTTCTTTCTTCGTGAAGAAAGAAGTCACGTGACGGACACATACAAAAGTAAGTAAACTTTAATTGTACGTTAACTTGAATACCGAAAGAAAATGAATCTTAAATTTTAATATTTAGTTTCGTACGTTATTATTTGTTATATTTTATGATTTTCTTTACTAGGCTTTTGTAACTATGGTACTTTTCTACGTATCAATGTTATATATGTTCAGTATGTATTTAATTGACAATTAAGACAATTGTTCAAACTGGTATTGTTTCTGTACAACTATAATAATTTGTTTCCTTCTCATCATGTGCCTATAGGACTAATAAAAAGGGGTCGTCTAAAATACGTAAAATAACGTAATTAGGATTCGAACCCGTGACAGCCTTAATCGTTGCTTGTTGAAACACCATCAACTAAGCTATCGCCCCCATTACAGCCTTAATCTTAGCTTGTTGAAACACCATCAACTAAGCTATCGCCCCGTGACAGCATTAATCGTTGCTTGTTGAAACACCATCAACTAAGCTATCGCCCCCATTACAGCCTTAATCGTTGCTTGTTGAAACACCATCAACTAAGCTATCGCCCCCATTACAGCCTTAATCGTTGCTTGTTGAAACACCATCAACTAAGCTATCGCCCCATGACAGCCTTAATCGTTGCTTGTTGAAACACCATCAACTAAGCTATCGCCCCATGACAGCCTTAATCGCTGCTTGTTGAAAC
>JAGFPH010010780.1:15196-25693 GCA_018207615.1 Philaenus spumarius
CAGTCTTAATCGTTGCTTGTTGAAACACCATAAACTAAGCTATCGCCGCTCCTATAAAAGCGTCCTCAATGAATATTTTCAAAATATAATACAGTACTATCTTTCTACAAGTGGATTATACTCCAATGAAGACTAGATTCAGATAGGGAAAACAAAAAATTGTTATACAAACTATTCTATTTATTGAGTAATCAATGGTAATGGTCGTTCAAAAAATTCACAACAGAACTATGGTGACTCAAAACCGTAAACTTGAAAACACATTGAACGATTGGTGGATGGGAGACAATGGGTAGCAGTGGAGTAAGTAATTATTTTACATGCTCAGGATAGGCTTTTAGCACTTCACCAATACACACTTTTAGGCATGGAATTCAAGTATTAAATGTACTTTTAGGCACTTATTTGTTCAAAGTATTTATTTCCCAATTATTATTATTTTGAATAATCTTTGCCGTGACAATAGTGCCAATTAAAAAAGAGTTGAAAGGACACGAGATTGCTGCTGTGAAGTTAAATAATCACAGATTTTTTCCTGACCAGCGCAAAGATAAAATTAATCTCGGGAAACACTAAAAAAAGCAACACCACTTCCGTTCAAGTGTTTGCTTGGATTGTTTGACATTTCCGTGATCAATTTATTCACTTTTAATAATTGAGATACACATTTGCCAGTCACTGATATTTTATCTTGCCAGCACTCATCTTTGTACATACATTTATACTCAGTGTTTTAATTACTTTAAATCAGAGTTTTCCAACCTTTTTTCCTGGCGTACCACTTCACAAGAAACACATATTTTGCGTACCACTTAGTCACGTGGAGGTAATTATGGATGGGATATGTTTATTACCGGGTATTTATTATTTTACTAAGCTAACTAACCTACTTTCCAACCATAATTTTAAAATAAATAAAATTATGTGTAGTGTAATAATATTTTATTAATTAATATGAACAAGGAATTCATACCGTGAGTTGAAAAAAAAACATTATATTTTAAGGAAAATACAACACAAATATAATACAAAACTTCAATGAGAATGCTGAGCTTGAAGATTAGAAGCCAACTTGGGAATGTCTATTCTAAGATTGCTCAGTCTTAAACGAAGATCATTTTCCACACTAATAAAGTCTATTCCGATATTTGTTCTTAAGATACACAAGTGAAGAAAATACAAATTTAACTGCCTTGTCAGCTACTTCTGTTTAGTCCGCACGTTTTTCAATCCAGAAGTCCACGAGCGACATTTAAAAAAATATTTGATTTAGTTCTCAGTCACAATTTAGTTCATACAACTGTTCCTTTCCTATAGTAAAGTTTTCTGGTGCCACTTCTATATCAGTAAACGGGTTTTGGATCCAGGAATATTTGCTGAAGTCTTCAAGAAAATATAAAAGAAAATCAAGTATAATAGAAGTTGCAGCTTTAAATCAAACCAAGACAGTGTGTTTTGATGTCTGTCAGAAGTGCAGGACTCAGTTAGAGGTCATTTTCTTCAACACAATTCTCGAACGTTGAAAACAATGATAGGCTACCTTTTTCTGTTCTGCTTCTTTTGATGCTTGACTCAGCTTATTATCGAATTTCCATAGGAAAAATGAGCTATTACAGTGACCCTTATGGTAAGACCTAAGATCGGGAGTAACAAATGAGAACCTATCATGGTCCCCAGAACACGTTTTGGGGTGTCATTAAAAATTATATATATATATATATATATATATATATGTATATAATACGTGTTCGCACTCTAGCGGCCGCATTTTAAGTCCGATTTGGTCCAAATTTGGTACATATGTTGGTTGTTTACGTCGCTCGGACAAGTTCGATAGCCAAAAAAATCGAACAACCAGAAGCACGTTTTTTGACCGGAAGTAACTATTTTTTTTAGATTTTTCCTACGAGAATGAATTTGTTTTACATTTTTTCTAAAAATATAAATGTTATTCTGCACATTTTTGTTGTTACGTGACCTTATAGCTCGCTTGGTTCCTCCAAAATCGACCAAACGTAAAATACAATAAAATTACCCGGTTCAAAGCCATGTGGTTGATTTTACCTTGGGGGAATCTTCTCATCGGAGGCCGATGGGTGAGTTTTTACGTTACGAGCGAAGTGAAGCTCATAATCCAAGGCCACAAGATCGAGGTGCAAACTCGGAAAGCGAGTTTTTCAACTGCGACTGTGACGAAGGAGCGTGTGAGTCGAAGCTGGAAGCTTATGTGCAAACAAATAAATCTATTTCGTACAAAGAGGCAGCTATTGAGCACCGTTGTGAGTAGACCTATTTTACAAATCGTTGTTTGAAACACTAAAACATAGGTCTATAAACTTAATTTTGGAAATTTTCTCAACTCACGTCTGCGGTTCAGCTGCGTGGTCGAATTATTTTTCATAGCACTTACTCTTGTCATGAACCCGAAAGCAGTGTTTAATGTCCTTGTAGGGCTTGTAGTGCTGACGCACTAGCCCAAACAATTCCGACATATAATACTCGTACTTAGAACGTCACCATGTATGTTTCACCGCAGTGGCCCCTGTGCTTTAAATCATATACACGAACATACGAGTATGTTAAATAATGTTACTCATCCTCCACACGCACTGCTTCATTCCGATCGCAGAGGAAACATTCGCTTTGGGAGTTTGCACCTCGACCTTGCGATCTCGTATTATGGACTGTTTCGTTTCGCTCGCAGCTGGCAAACTCGCTTTTTATTATACTTTTATAGTATTTTACGTTTTGACCGATTTTGGGGAAACCAGACGGGTTATAAGGTCGTGTGAAAAAACAAAATGTGCAGAATAGCCTCCTATATTATTTTATTTACATAAACCCGAACAAGTTTCATTCTAGTGAAAAAATCTTTTAAAAAAATTACTTCCTGTCAAAAAACGTTCTTCCGGTTGTGGGATTCCTTCGGCTTACGAATTCGTCCAAGCGATTGAGAAAACCAACGTGTGTAGCCTACCAAATTGCAACCGTTAGAACACATACCTGGTGTCTTAAAAGTCCCATCCCCTATTATTATTTTTTTTTATTAATGGAAATAGACAGATTTGCTTTTTCGATTGTTAACATGACCAAAAATTGAGTGTTTGGTGTATTGTAAATTCCATAAATGGGGTATTTTGGGGGTAAGTCGAAAATTTTAAATGAAAACCTCTATTGAGTGACACCTTATTTTAAAGGTCTTGATAAAAGAAGAAGATTGGCGCAAATAAGAGGTCTGTATGTTGACTCTATCCAACATAATGGCCAATCAAAGTTATAATTTTCCTAAAAAACTCCTATTTAAAGTTTCATTAATAATTATGTTACAATGAGTAAAACCTTTAGCACTCACCTCATTTTCACTCAGATTAAGTGCTCGAAATCAGAACCATTGACTTCATGACAAAAATACAGCCCGGACTCAAAGTGTTGCCTAAAATACCCCCATTTTTATGGGAGGGTTTGAAATTTACGATACACCAAAAAACTCAATTTTTGGTCATGTTAACAATCCTTAAAGCAAATCTGTCTATTTCCATTAATAAAAAAATAATAGGGGGGGGGACTTTTAAGACACCTGGTATATGCATATATATATATATATATATATATATATAAAAAGTTTTTAATGACACCCGAAAACGTGTTCTGGGGACCGACCATGATATATGCTCACTTACTACTCCCGACCTAAGGTCTTATAGTAAGGGTCACTGCAATAGCTAATCTTTCCTTTGGAATGGCAAATAATAGCCATTTTTTTTGTATCAACAAGTATTAGGCTGTATTTACATATAAAAACTGTACTTACAAATAGCAAATGCTATAAACTATATTATTTTTCTGTTACAGGTAAGATTCTGAAATAGCGCAAGTAGCTGTAAAGATGGCCTGTAAGTTAATAGCTTATATATATTAAGATTAAACTCCTTCCAGACAGTTAAGGGATTATATTATCTTAATCTTGCAGTTGTTAATTTTGTGTGCACGTAGTAACTTTTCTATACAAAATTGCACTGTGTCGAAAACCTCTACAGCCTGCTAAACAGCTAACGAGGAATATTATGCCTATTA
This sequence comes from Philaenus spumarius, assembly GCA_018207615.1. NCBI lineage: Eukaryota > Metazoa > Arthropoda > Insecta > Hemiptera > Aphrophoridae > Philaenus > Philaenus spumarius. Next base: position 19,271 of record JAGFPH010010780.1, read on the forward strand.
CTTTATTTGCACTTTCCAACTTTAATAGTGTTTGTGTTAAATTATTGGTATATTATGTAAGTCTAAAAGAAACGAGTTTGCATTTAAGCACCGGATGAAATGCGGTTAAATTGTTCGATTGTGTTTAGCCTACAGTTCTCTAACTATCCAACCTGTTGCAAAACAAATCATTCCACCATTCCACGGTCAACGGTCCGGTCTCTAACAAGTTGTACCACATTGTTTCAAAAAATATAATGAACACTGTAAACACACTTAAATATAAATTTACTTTCGGCACACAACAGTTATTGTATTTTGTAGTCCAATTGTTAATTATTGTGTTCAAAAACACTAATCTTAGGAAAAGTTCAATACTAAAAACCTAATACTGTACTTTAAATAAAATAAAAAGTATTTAATATATTTGTGTATATATGCGTATATGTGTACACAGGCCGCCACGCGAGCATCAGGCTGGTGTTAGTATTTATATACAGTATAATACATACTTTCACTGGTGACCAAGCGGAACACGTCATACCAAATAGCTACAGATATACTGTTAACATTGTATGACGGTGAGACGAACTCATAAGATTTTAAACACCCAAAAATCGCCCAACGCGCCTAAAGAAGTTTTTACTTCAAAAAGCACTCTTAGATTGCTATAACAGCAGCATCTTCAATAACAAGAAACTGAAACCGTGTTTGATTATTTAACACACAGATGATGGCTAATGTCCGAACAAGTAATTATAATAAAATTCAACATCCATCATTAACAAACAATAACTTCAGACAGAGAGCAAGAAACTTTTACAAAAATGCCAGTATAAAAATCCGTTAAAAAAGTGTCGCTCCGAAAATAGCTAAATACTCGCCCAAAAACTAAATCATATGTTCCTTTTATACTACATTTAATTTATAGGTTTAAGCTCATCAAAGAGTCCGTATATTATAAGAGACGTGATCTGCAAGCTATTTATTAAGCAGGTAGTTTACTCAACATGGGCGCTCATATGATATTTTCTAGGGGGAGTGGCCTAGACCGGGTTATGGGGCTTGACACGTTCACTGCTGCTAAGGACGCACATGTGAGCTTGACACTGAATACTACGACGCACAGTGCATTGCATGCCAACCCCCGTATTGGGAGTATTTTCAATACACAATGCATTGCTTGCTTAGCACCCCAATTTTAAGCTTATATGCTATTGACACACATGTGTGTCCGCTTTAAAATATTAGTGATTATTACGTAGAAAGGTTCAAAAATAAAAAGTAAAGTAATTTCTACTCATTTAGACTATAAATATAAAAAAAAGGTCAGCTCCTAGCATAGGAAATACGAAATTTGCGAAGTAGTGAACGTGTTAAGGAGTACCCTCCCCTCCTTCGGCAAAAGCAGTCCAGGGATATTTTTGACCTCCCCAAGAAAACTTTTTAAATTTGAGAAGCCAGTTGGGCTGCCAGATGAAATATTAACCCACACAGCATCGGGTTTGTGCCTTTACACAGTCAGTGAATATACAGTACTAAGACTTTCTTCGAGACTGCACCAAGTAGTGACCCAGCAGCTCATGCTTGAACTCTTGTAAAAAATAAAATAAGTATATGTAAAATCAAACGGCACATAACATTTAAAGCATATTTTAGTGCTAATCTTTTTAAAGAAAAATACCTGACTATAATTAATAATATCTTTAGTCTTTTTTTAATACGCTACCTCTGATGATTAAAAGAAAACAACATGCTTATACGTAAATCCAAATGAGCAAAAGGTTTCAAAAATCCTACTCTTTCAAAATAATGTTATGTTAGAAGACACTCTGAATAATAATTTCAAGCGCCTGCTAGTCCAAGTTTAGAGCTTTTAAGAGTTAACTTAGTATGACCGTTGACAGCTGTTATTGTTCTGTAGGTTATAACACATGTTTACTATTATTAATATAATTGGAAACAATTTTAATTTAAAAGTATTATTTGTTTTACGTTGTATACAAGATTTCCTTAAAATGTAGTTAATTCATTACTGAAAATTATCATCAGAAATTGATAATATTGCGTATAAGAATTATGTTCTACATTTTTTTCTAGCCAGATAAACTTTAGCTTCCGAAATTTCATCGTAAAGTATTAGTCCAGTAAATCCGTATCCCAAAAGGGGGGGCTCAGATGCAAAAGGTCGGGTAGTTCTGATTTTTTGGTATGTTGTATGTACAGGGGCACTATTTAAAATTCCAAGTTTTCGACCTCGGGCGTGCTCCGCACCCCATCGGGCGCTGAAAAACCCCGATATTTTTGACCTTGTTCTAGTTTTTTCAAATTTTTAGCATGAAGGACTGGTTTGACAAAAAAAATCAATCAGTCCTTTTTTAAAGAACAGTAAATTTTCCACAATTTGAAACTAAAATCATCTTCCTGAGTATAATACTGTTTGAGTTACAGCCATTCAAAATGTGAACAAATTTACAAAAAATTTCAAAATCTTAGTTTTTACATATTATTTTCGTTTTTTTTCTGTGAAATAAAGAGTTTTTAGCAAAACTGATATGGACTAACTTTAAAGTAGAGAAAAGTAGCTTTAATATGTGACTAAAATGGGGTTTCTACCATGAATATAGCTTCTGAGATAGAGCTGTTTGAATTTTGAGTACACTTCCAAGAAATAAATAATATGAAATGTAAAAAAACAATTGTAATTGAAAAATTCAAGTTGTTTGTAGAAGTGTACAATATTAAATTTAATCACATCAAATTACGTTTATTTTAAATGAAAGAGTTTATATTTATGAAAATAAAAAATGTTACATTAAATACTGTTTGAGTTACAGCCATTCAAATTTTGAGTAAATTATTGAAAATTTTTAAAAATTGTTAGTTTTCAGAGAGTATTTGCGCTGTTTTACAGTCAAACTATAACTTTTCAGCAACATTTATAAGGACTAACTATAAATTAGAGAAATGTAACTTTAATCTGTGACAATGTGGCTTTTCTATCTTTAATAACTTGTAAGGCAACGCTTTTAAAATGCAGCTAGTTTTACATAATATAATGTATCTTTCTACATTATAAGACTGGTGGATAGTCTGGAACAGAAGTATTGAAGGTGACAGAATATAAATACTATAGGTAGATGAGTCATCCTGGGTCATGGATTGTGACAGGTGTTCAAATGAAAAGGTTTGTTGACGGTTGTGAAGTGCGAAAAAGGGGATGTAGGCTCTGAACTCCCTTCCACAGAAACAGTTTTTGGGGTGGGTTAGTTCCAGATATTATTATCTCTTATCTCTTGGTATTATTATCTCTGATCAACTGTTAGTTGTGTGCTGTCCTTTGTGCTTTAAATCACGCGTAGTTTTGGTAAATACTCTTTCGTCAAATTTCCACCTTGAATTTTAGGTTGTTATACATAATTGTAGTGTTATAGTGTTATACAGTTTACTAGGGTTTAAGTGATTTATCGCATGGTGTAACAAAGTGTTTTTTTAAGTGACTACAATATGTCTGGTTCCTCAACGTCCAAGGGTTGAGTATAAAAATATTTTCCTGTAGAAAAAATCCTGTAGAATGGGGATGGGTGCAGTCTAAGCGTGGCCTCAGCCCAAAGAAAATGGAAAAAGACCCGGCCCCACAAACCCTCCTGAAATTAATTTCGTGTACCTGCAAGAAAGGATGTAGTAATTCGTGTGGATATCGGAAAGCAGGACTGAAATGTTCAGCAATATGTTCATTTTGCTGTGGTGAATCGTATGACAATGTGTCAGAAATAGAACTAGACTTCATTTCTCCCGAAATTGAAACATTATGCGAACTGGAGGATGATGATAATGATGATACAGAGATTGTTTGTTTTGTTCCCCCTTTCAATGTGGACAAGTGTCAACCATCTGAGAAGGAAAAGGACAGTGAATTAGAAATAGAACTTACCTTAATTCCAGGCCCTTTAAAGAGGTGTCTGATATAATATTTAGGTATTAAATTATTTTATGTAACATTTTTTATTTTCCTATAAAGTAAACCTCGGTTAACCTTACTAAAGGGAAGGAATCCGCTTCGCATATCATTTTTTTCGGTTAAGCTATAAACATCTAGCACGAAGGCTTTGAATGTCAAACGAATTCAAAAATCTCTTTTTATGCTACACTTATGTTCTTTATTTAAGTGAAAATTACATTTTTAGGATTACGGTACATCAATATACAGTAGCCTATATTGTAATTAATATTTTGTAGCGTATGAATTACTCATGCAAAAACTCAGTAAGTTTTATTTGTTTCTTGTATGCCTCCAAACGTTTTCGAGCAGCAATGTCCGGCCATCTTTTCATTAGAAGGAGCTCAGCCGTCGTTGACTCACTGTGTGAAAAGAAATAAAAACAATTACGACAGATTAGGGATGGGAGTTTGTTTATTTCGCGGTTTGGAACTTCTAACTTTTTACGAGTTCTGAGACAACTGAAATCAACGTTTGACATTGGCACATTTTTTAAAGCCGCTACTTAATATGTAATAAATGTTTAAGATGTAGAAAAAGGTTTTAATTTAGATATTTTTTAATAATAACATTGTACATACAATATAATATGGCTTATTATTTTTGGATTTCCGATTTTTGCAGGCGTTTCGCATAACCCGGGTTTCGGTTGACCCGAGTTCGGTTAACCGGGGTTTTACTGTATATACTCTTTAATTTAAAATACATTAAACTTGATGTTATTGTATATAGTTGTACCCTTGTACAAACAATTTTAATTTTTCAATTACATTTGTTTTTTTTAAATTTCATATTATTTATTTATTGGAAGTTTACCCAAAATTCAAACAGCTGTATCTCAGAAGTTATTCATGGTAGAAATCCCATTTTGGTCACATATTAAAGATACCTTTCTCTATTTTAAAGTTAGCCCTTATCAGTTTTGCTGAGAAACCCTTATTTCACAGCGAAAAAACGAAAATACTTTGTAAAAACTAAAATTTTGAAAATTTTTGTAAATTTGCTCAAATTTTGAATGGCTGTAACTCAAAAAGTATTATCCTCAGGAAGATGATTTTAGTTTTAAATTGTGGCAAATTTATTGTTCTTTAAAAAAGGACTGGTTAATTTATTTTGTCAAACCCGTCCTTAATGCTCAAAATGTGAAAAAACTAGAACAAGGTCAAAAAAATCTGGGTATTTCGGCGCCGGTGGCGCGCGCGGAGCACGCCCGAAGTCGAAAACTTGGAATTTTAAATAGTGCCCCTATACATACAACATACCAAAAAATCAGAACTACCCGACCTTTTGCATCTGAGGATGTACAGATTGACTGGGCTATATGGGCTAAAGTATCCCCAAACCAGTTTAAGAAGTTGCTATCATTTGTTAAACTTAAATACTTCAAACAAAGTAAATCCTTAATACGTTACAAATGCTTAAAAATTTCAGGATGTGTTACTGTTTGTAGGGTATGCTAGAAGATAAGTGTATGCCTATGATTTTTATTCGTTAGATGATAAGCAAATAATGAAGTTACTATAAGGATACGCATAGGCCTATATTTAATTTGTACTGATCAGTGGATGCATCGTACAGTTTATTGAATCACTTAAAGTCTGATTAAGAAAGTGTTTAGTCGCATTGGGTTAATTTAGCGTGAAACAAAATGGAAGTTTTATTTTTGTGTATGACTGTGAGAAAGTCGACACAATATTTGTGTAAAGTATATTCCGTTCTAAAGCCTTTATATTAAGAAGTTCCCTATTATGTCGCGTCCAACAATGAAAGATTTATACAAATAACGACACTATTGACAGTGTATTGTAGTCTATGAGTAGGCCTTTATTGTTCTACACAACGTGTCATAGCATTAGCTTTGATAACTGATTCTATTTTTAGACACACCGTCCTTGACTAAATCTATGTTTACTTGTCCGTGTCTAGGCGTTGTTGTAGTTTAGGCTGCCTGTTGAATAATGTTGGCCTAATAATCTAATCGTGGCATTCTTTCTATTTTAATTACTTCAACGAAATGGTTAATGATATAAATATTTTGATATGGTAAAAATGTACAAACTATTTCGTGAACTTTGGGACAAGTATTACAACTGACTTTTACATTATTTATTACATTTTGTGTAATATTATTACTAGACTCTTTAAATATTATGTTTTATTGCTGTGCAATTTAAATAAAATAATATTCATAAAGTAATAATATTCGTATTGCCTTTTTTTGGTTCTGAAGGTTAAACATAACCCTTAAAATAGGGTGACCAAACGTCCCGGAAAACCGGAATTTTCCCGGTTTTTTGTCATAACATATGGTGTTCCGAAAAGTGGTTTTGGGATGCTCAAAAGTCCCGGAATATAGTTTTAAATAGACTAATTTTATGTTTATGTCTTTTATCTTGCTTGATTAAACGAAATACGACACGATATAATGAAACATTGACGAAATT
>JAGFPH010010781.1:0-20427 GCA_018207615.1 Philaenus spumarius
ATATTTTAATATTTACCGAATATGAATGATTTTATAAATATCTATATCTATAATATTATAAAAGAGAGGTGGTTTCTGTGTGTGTGTGTGTGTGTGTGTGTGTGTGTCTGATGTTCCGGGTAAACACAAAAACTACTGAACCGACTGGGCTGAAACTTTACACAAAGGTAGATCTTTAACCCATGCAAGTTATAGGCCTATTCACTTCCTTAAAATCCCCTCGGGCTACGCCCCAGTGGCCCTCAAAGTTTCAATGTTAATCTTATGGATGGTCAATCATAAGGAAGAAGAAGAAAGATTTCTTTTGATTTTATCATGGGCACAAAAAACAGCTGTTCGTATGAAAAGCTTAAAACAGCTGATTTTGATCAACAACTGATTTGGATCAAAAACTGAATATAATTTTAGGTTAGGCCTACAATGAACATTTAAAAAAATTTTTTTTTTTTACAATGAACTAAAACACTTGGGCTAATTATTAATATCAGGTTGATTTGTCTATCCGAGCAAAGCCGGGTCGGGCCAGCTAGTACTTTATAAACTAGTGCGCATAATTAAAATCATTGGAAATGCTGCTGGAAACAATAAATTAATATACTTTTCCTCTAATATTTTTAATCTGTGTCATATTCCAAGTTATATATTTTAGAGTTGTTTGTGTAATCATTTTAGAAATACTTGTATCTTGTCAAGGAAATAATACAAATTTGTAATAAAATTTCTTTACAAATGTAATAATATACGGCAGGCCTACTTAAACTTCTGTGCGCTTATATCCATATATCACTTTTCTATTTTTTGGTCCATAAAAGTAATTTTGAACAAACACTTGTGATTGATTAAATAATACATATAAGGTCCATGATATTTAAACATATACACTAATTTACATTAATTATTTAGCACTTTTATACATTTTTCTTATGTATCCATATTTCTATTTCACTTTTCGAATTTATAGAACCTAAAAGTAATTTTGTAACCAAAACTTGTGATTAACTAAAAATAATACATATAACGTCCATGGTATTTAAACTTATTTTAGACTAATTTACATTAATTATTTAGCACTTTTATACATTTTCTTAAAGTATCCAAGCTGATGGAACTGTATTTGTCCATCAAAGTGGTGGAATTAGAATTATGTATACGATTTACTTTAGAAAACAACTTTAAAAATATTTTGAATAACTTTAGTACATAATAAATCGGGAAATATAAAAATTTAAAGCGTTTAGATGGTATTCTATATATTTTATAAACTAGTGGGCATAGTAAAAATCATTGGAACAATATATTGGAAACAATAAATTAAAATACTTTATAATTTTTAAAGTATTTATTCATAAGTTTTATGTGATTTACTTTAGAAAATATTGTTTAAATATATTTCGAAAACTTGTAGTAAATAATAAATCGGGAAATAATACATATTTTAAATGGGAAATAATATTTCTTTATAAATGTAATAACACAAGTTTATTATTGTTTTAAGTTCTTAATCTTCTGTGCACTTATATTATTCATATTTCATTTTTCTCGTTTCTACTACATAAAAGCCATTTTGAAACCAAAACTTGTGATTTATTAAAAACAATTAAACAAATATATTCATTTACGTTAAATATTGTACTTTTATAAATAATATTTTTTATTTTCTTCTACATAAAAGTCATTTTGAAACCAAAAATTTAAATTTATTAAAACTAATTTAAACACATAGATTAATTTACTTTAATTAATTATCGTACACTTTAATAATTTTTTTCTTAAGTATCCAAGTGGACGGGGCTATATTTTTTCCATCAAAGTGGTGGAAATAGAAATATTTATGTTTACTAATTAAGAAATCAGTTTTAAATATATTTTTAAAACTTTTTGTAAATAATAAATCGGGAAAATATAAAAATTTGAAATGGGGAATAATATTTCTTTACAAATGTAATAACACAAGTTCATTATTGTTCTGTGCATTTATATTTCTATTTTCTTCTACATAAAAGACATTTTGAAACCAAAACTTGAGATTTACTAAAAATAAATAAACAAATCGATTCATTTACGTTGATTATATTGCACTTTTATGCATTTTTTCATTTTTATAAACTTCATTTTTCTATTTTCTTCTACATAAAAGTAATTTTGAAACCAAAACTTAAAATTTATTAAAAGTAATTAATCAAATAGATTCATTTATGTTAATTATTGTACACTTTTATAAATTCTTTTATTAAGAAATCAGTTTATTTTGAAACTTTTTGTAAATAATAAATCGGGAAATATAAAAATTTGAAATGGGAAATAATATTTCTTTATAAATGTAATAACAAGTTTATTATTGTTTTAAGTTCTTAAACTTTTATTTATATTATTCATATTTCACTTTTCTAGTCTCTGCTACATAAAAGTCATTTTGAAACCAAAACTTGTGATTGATTAAAAATAAATAATCAAAGAGACTAATTGACGTTAATTATTGTACACTTTTTTTTACATTTTTTCATTTATATAAGTTTAATTTTTCTTTTTTCTGCTACATAAAAGTCACTTTGAAACCAAAACTTGAGATTTACTAAAAATAATTAAACAAATAGATTCATTTACGTTAATTATTATACACTTTTACACATTTTTCGTATCCAAATAGACTTTTCGTATCCTGTGCACTGCTTTTTCTATTTCCTTCTATATAAAATTCATTTTGAAACCAAAACTTGAGATTTATTAAACAAGTAGTTTAATTTTACATTAATAATTTTACACTTTTATCCATTTTTCTTACGTATCCAAATGGTTGAATTAAAATTATTTATATGATTTAATTTATAAAAACTTTTAATTCATAATAAATCGGGAAATATAAAAATTTAAAGAGTTTAGATGGCATTCTATATATTTTATAAACTAGTGGTCGTAATAAAGTCATTGGAACTGTTGTTGGAAACAATAAATTAATATACTTTTCCTCTAATATTTTAATATGTGTCACATTCCCTGTTATATTTATAGTTATTCGTGTCATACTTTTAGAAATTAGACGATCTTAATTATAACTATCGTTGAAAAATTTCTGGTATATTCGGATATCTTCGGGAGAAGTGGGGGTCGTGGAAGTACAGTAATCTAAAATGTTACCCTATATTACTAATTTAAAGATAGATATTGTAAAATAAATTGAAATTCGTGCGTGTGTGGCGTTGAAAGATGAATCATTAGATAAAATTCTATATAATTTTAAAAATAGCGCGTTTGACTAATTTAAGTTAGATAGTGTAAAATATTTAAAAAATCGCGGGTTATAATTAATTAAAAAATCTGTAAAATAATTAAAAAATCGCGCGTTATGATTAATTTAAGGTAGATAATTTAAAAATCGTTCGTTTAAAATGACTCATTTAAAGATAACGAATAATTTAAAATCGCGTGTAAAACCAGGATGGAAAAGTACTGAATGACTAATTTAAAGATAACGCCAACATCCGGTTAAAATTTCATTGTTAGACTAATTATTATTTACATAGTTTAATCTCTTATTGACTTTGATTTGTTGACACACTGGACCAAACTCCGGTTGAACCTTTAGAGATAGACTAATTATTTACATTAATTAATATTTACTTACCTTATCTTTGTTGACACAATGGCGCCAGACTCCGGTTGAACTTTGAGAGATAGACTAATTATTTACATTAATTAATATCTAATTGAATTACCTTATCTTTGTTGACACACACTGACGCCAGACTTTTATCTTTGTTGACACAAGGAGTCAAAAATTAGCATTATTTCTTATCTTTATTTACTTAATCCTTATCTTTGTTTACTTATCTTATCTTTGTTTACATAAGAAGCCAAAAATTAGCACTATTCGTTATCTATGAACTTTGGACTGTTTACTTAATCCTTATCTTTGTTTACCTAATCCTTATCTTTGTTTACTTATCTTATCTTTGTTTACATATTCCTTATCTTTGTTTACTTAAGAAGCCAAAAATTAGCGCTATTCCCAGGTTGACCTTTGACCGGCGGCCCATACTGCCCCTATTACTACTTACTTCTCCGAGCCGGTTGTGAATTTGATTGCACCTTTAGTCTTTAAGTCACCTTTGCTAATGCCGTATCTGGTTAAATTAAGTCAGCACGGATCATTAAAAAATCTTGTGAAAGTACTAATTATGTTATTCAAAATCATTGTCAAGCTTTTTCTCCATAGTAACAGTTGGTTCATTTGAATGACGTTACTTAATATTTTAATTTTTGTATTTTATGTTTTTTAAAATTACTGCCTGGCAACCTTTAGTTAGCCAAGTTTAACCAAGTTTGTAGAATGTATGGCATTAGAAAAGGTGAATGTATATCTCGTAATATGGTGAAAAAAAAAACACAATGGTTTTGTGCGTTTTTAAAGCAAAGTTGTTTGTATTCACCCAAAATTAACTTCTTGTCCTTAAAGACAAACATCCACGGATTCTAACATGAAATCTTCAACTTCGGAGTCAGACACGCTAACCCCTCTCAACAAGGTAAACTGAACAAAACATTAGTGTTGCTATTATTAGTATATGAGATCTCATTTTTCTTCGGGGAGATAGCTATCATGCAAGACCGTTTCATTTCTTTAAATTTCCTCTGCAAAAGAGAAAGCAACCGGCGACTCCAGCGCTTTACCTTATAGCCGTATCTAAACAGTGCAATTTCTTGCAGCTGAGCGCTTTGACATTGCCTCATTTAAAACCATTTTATAAAGTTGTAATTGAGTGCTAAAATAAAAACTGAATATTCTTTATAAAATTTTGGATCCGGCTTGCGATTCTCTTTTAATTATACATTTTTATTGTGTAAAGAAAAAAGTTCAAACTTGGTACATTAAAAATGTCAATTACGTGAGAAATGAAAGGGTTTAAAAAAAATATTGGAAACGCAAGACGGATGCGAATTGTGACTGTGGTTAAAATGAGACCTTGCAAACAATTTTATGATAAAAAATAAAATAAATAAATGGTTTTAAATTAAACATTGTTCTTACGGGATAAAAATCCAATATGGCCGCCACTATAGCAGACCCTTAAGAACAAATTTACTGTCATCACAATTGCGGCTCCGCAAATGCCCCAGTAAACGAGAATGCAACCGTTGACCCCCAACGCTTCACCCTATAGTCGTATCTAAACAGAATTTCTTGCAGCTGAGTGCTTTGACATTGCCTCATTTTATAAATCCATCTTTTTTAATTGAGTGCTGAAATAAAAACTGAATATTCTTTATAAAATTGAGGATCTGGCTTGCGATTGCCTTTTAATTATGAATTTGTTTATTGTGTAAGCAAACATGTTCAAACTTGGTACTTAAAAATTTTAATTTCGTAACAATGAACGGGTTTTGAAAAAAGTGTAAGCCCAAAACGGATGCGTATTGTAATTGTGGTTAAAATAAGATCTTGGAAAAAATTGTATGATAAAAAATAAACGAAACAAAATGGTTTTAAATTTAACATTAATCTTACGGGATAAAAATCCATGATGGCCGCTCCTACAGCAGACAGTTAACTAAGTGTTTCTTGTTTGGATCTTAACTTTTGCTTGACCAAATGAGAAATGTTTGGAACCAATTTACTACTAATGTTTTTAAGACAAGTTTTGTTATTCAATATAAAAGTTTTTCTCCAGTCACACATTGAAGCACTGCTTCTTCAAGCAGATAGAACAACTGTGAATGCTTATTTTTAAAATAACTCATGTTTCCAATAAGTAAGATTGTAAGATACACAATCAATCCAATCAGAATATTTTTTTGTATTGTGTAATGAAGATGCTTTCGTACAAGGAAGCAGTTTCTTGTCATCTGCATTTTGTACATAAGCCAATGTATGCCTCAGCACATGTTGATGGAATGCAACTCAATGCCTTTATAGTGTAATTCAATTTCTCCTCGTCTAATAGAATTACACCAAAACCTCATTGCTACGTATATTGACTACAAAGACAACGTAATCACATTTCCCCATCTACTGATATTCAATTGCCCAACTAGTCCATTACTGTATTTATATTTCGTCTTGTAAATTGTGTTTCTTGTGTTTTAACCTTCGCTTGTCAAAATCTTAATTGGAACAAAAAATTTTTAGAGGCGTTTCTGATCGTGTTCTATTCACGCAACTATAGCGTCCATGGCTAAACATTATTGATGTAACCTACAATAAATCTACTATTAATCAAAACAATCACGATTATGGAGCTATTAAAAAATGTGGCATTTCTTAAACCTTTTAAACTTTTGCAATGTAAACAGTTAATATTGAAAACAGTGTTTCAAATTCTAAAAAAAATTTAGAAAATTCAATTAAATAATAACAGCAATAATAAAATACAAGTATAACAATGGTAGGCCTAACATTTGTTGAATTTTAAAGTGAACAAAAATGAATAAAAGAGAAATCCTGTGCATTATTCACAAATTTGTCTTCTTTGTGTTAGCAATGATAATCTATATATATATAAAAGCGAAATACCACTCACTCACTCACTGATTCACTCATCACGATTTCTCAAAAACTACCGAACGGATTGAAATGAAATTTGGTATGTAGCTTCCTCTAGGGCCATAGGTGCTCACTAAGAAAGGGTTTGAAAAAATTCGAAATTTTAGGGGGGTTTGGGGGGATCAAAGTTATTAAATCACGATTTCTTCAAAACTACAGAACGGATTTGAATAAAATTTGGTATGTAGCTTCCTCTAGGGCCGTAGGTGCTCACTAAGAAAGGGTATGAAAAATTTCGAAATTTTAGGAGGGGTTTGGGGGGATCAAAGTTACTAAAATCATAATTTCAGATCTTTTATTATTATGACAATAGTGCTTTTATTATTTAAGATCTATATATATATATAAAATCCAAATACCACTCACTCACATAACACTTAAAAAGAATACAATTACGTTAAAAAGATTGAAAATACCAACCACCACGTTCAACGACGTACGGGTCAGCTAGTAACTATATATAATACGATTAGCGCTAAAATAAACAGAATTGAAATTAAAGCAACTGTGATTAGTGTTTAGAACAGCTGTTACACTGATTGTTGCCAGGCCACGTTCCTTAATATTATTTTCTTGTTTGAGGCTACTTAACGGCGTGACGAGATTTTTACAATAGATAATTATTTTCGATCATACGGAACAGGTTGTTCCAGTGGTACTAGTTTGAGGCGAACTGCTGCAGAGTTTCAAGAACGATTTCACAAACAGCCGCCAAATAATTCCGTAACTGTAACCGTTGTTGTCAAGTTCCGTCAATTTGGCAACCGCCTAATTTTCCAAGGAGGAAACTTTGCTTGTCCACCAAACTGGCCTTATGCTAATGTGTGGCAAGGAAAGCATTTTCTGAAATGAGCCACTAATTACCATTGTGGAGCTTCGTGAAGAAATAACTAGATAACCCCTTTTCACCAACAAGATAAAAGCTCTTCAACAACGCTATAGAAAGCTTTGTTTTATTTCTAAAAATGAAGCATTTAAAATGTGTACAGTTTCAGTTCTGTTTATTTTAGAGCATACTTTACGAATACTGAAACATATACTGTAGAAATATGTATACAATTGTGGTTTCACAGATATTGAGTAATAGATCTTCTTCACAATAAATCATTTTAAAATAGGTTTAGAAACTAGTTAGAAAAACGTATTGCTCTGAAGTCTTTCTTTAAAATGATTAACCTGTGAAATAAAACAAATATGACTGAACAAAAATAAATATTTAAATATCTGTATTCGAATTAGCGCTAACGTGGTTTGACAATAATTTACCTCTAATTGACATCTGTCTGTACACTTTTACTTTATTTTGTTATACTATCTTATTTCAAAAGTATAAAGCCAAAATAAAACGTGGAAATCACTCCAGTTTGCCAGTAAAAATATATAAAGCTACACTCTAAACGTTCCAAATAGATCTAAACTCTTGATGCGGACAGAGTAAGCTGTTGAGAACAGTCGCTAAAGTGAAACGGGAAGATGTCGAGAGATATTTTTACACTTCATTGGCCATCTGAGCTGATATTTAAGATTAAAATGTATAAGTACGTTCGTGGTAGTCTCGAAAACTTAAAAAAAATCTATAACATTATTTTACCGGTCGAAAGTTTATTTAATGAAGAAGAACATAGTTTTTCATAATGTTTTCAAATTAAATGACAAATATGCGATGCACATGTAGTAAATTGTAACAATTTAAGCGAGCCTAAAGTGATTACGCCACTCCCATTCATCCTAGAATAGTCAGGAGTACAAAATCGTGACTGTAAATTGTGTACAGATCAAATTAAAATCTAATCTCAGAATATCTAGAAACTGTAAGTAATAATAAGAATAAAATAGAAATACAATTGTAAATAGTAAGTAGGATAATGCAATTTGGATTTTTTGGACGCAAAGTTGTTTTACAATTTTTAGGCATCTGAAAAAAATGAAGCAAAACTATCCATGAAACTATAACTCACCACACCAGTTCTTAGAAGATTATTTGTTAAAGGAAATCATATTTTATCTTAATTTTAAGTTTAATAATTGTGCATTATTTACAAGGGATTTTATAAATGAATGAAAATACAATTTACAACAATACATGCAGTGCTCTTACAACTTGAAAAAATCCAAATTATACCAGATGGTCGAATTTTACAACACAATATATTTTCTCTTCATTTTAATTTTAAGAATATTACTTAAAACCATACTTTATGATTGGTCAGATCTCAATTTCATGAAAATATTATCTAAAAGTTTCCCTCACAAGTCGAAAAACTACCTAATCAAATCTAAATAAAAAAGGACAAACAATAACTTGCTTATCACATTTTTCCATTTCCTTTTGCAACAACCTCGGGTTCCATTAACTATCAGTATATTGAGTTATTGAAATATAAATGACATCAAAGTCTTTCATTATATAAGTATATACGAATATGTATTCTTATTAATTAATATCATAACATCATTTTTCTTGCAACTAATATTCAAAGAAAATATAATTATAATTTGAATTTTAGTTGAAAGAAAATTTACATTCAAATTAATATAATAGAATATACCCTTTATTTGAACATAACCTTATTGAAGTAAAGTTAAGTTAGCATGTTTCTAACATTTTAAATACTAAGCGTACAAAACATTGCAAATACACACAATTTTATAATATCAAAATAAAGATTAAGTCAAATTAAATTTGTTTTTCTAAACAGCTAAATTATATCTAATACAAGATATGTGGATGACACGTTAATAACCAGTCTTAATAATATTCAATTAACAGTTTTGATAATCTTAATAACATAATCTTGATCAAACAGTCATAAAACAAATAGATAAATTCCAATCTAAAATTTACAAGAAACCCACAACTACAAGCAGACAATACATTCTACATATTACCATAACACGTCCCAATAAACAGCAGCATATGTATTTTAATCACAATTTCACTAAACAGGAAGATTACTTCGATGAACTAAATGCAATTAAATGTATTGCCACAGCCAACGGATATAAACATGGTAAACACTTTATTAAATAAGAAGCAAAAGAAAAGTATTAACTTTGAGAAAAAGTACTTCATAGCTTGTGAATACAGAAACTTACTACCGAACACAATTTCAAAAATCGAAACGTTACCACAGCATTTCGGAAAAATAACAACATCCCGAAATTGATTAGACAAAAACCAGACAAGCCGTTGAAATATAAAACTGGTGTTTGTTAATTAATTTGCTACAAATGCAACTTGTTCTACATAGGCAAAACATAAATGCGTCTCATCAAATATTTATGGAACATTTGCTGAAAACATATAGATGACAATACATCAAGGTGGACGAAAACCATATTTATACGAATTTCAAAGCGAATTTGAAAGCAGTACAAAGAGGTAGAGTATGTTGCGCTGTATTAAGAAAATAATTTACAAAAGACGATATACTTTTCTTTGTTTAAAAAACTAGTGGTTTAATTGTCTCGTTAAAAGAAATACTAAAATGTAAAATTTCTGTCACTATTTTAAATGTTGAAAGGACACATTAGCTTTTTGATGAAACGGATTTGATGATTGTGTAGCAAAATAATCTAATCAAATCTAGATTCAAGGCAAATTTGACATGAGATTTTAGATAACTAACCTCATGGCTATTAGGGATTTCGTAGAAACCAGGTTATCATATTGTGACTCGTTCGAGAACTGTATCATGATCTTGAACTGAGCCCGATTCATTGACCAAACTCCGATCGAAAGCTGATCAAGACGCTCTTGGACAGAAGTCCAGTTCCAACCCCAATCCCAGGTCGTGTTCCAAATTGTGGTTTAATTTATATTTTAAGACATTTGTTAATAATTATAATATCTGGTTAATCGTGCCTACGTGAGACGTAGGCGAGACACGACTAGTCATTAGATTGAATTGTGGCTGAAACAGGTGGACGGAGTCAAGGCAATTCCAAGCCTTATTATGCCAAGTTGTTACAACTTACAGTGTAATGAATTGCGTTAATAAATTACTATAGTTTAAAATAAATAGTTTGTCAAAGCTGGTTCTCTGAATGTGGATGTGTGTGAGGGTTAAATATAGGTGGCAAGTGAACAGATTCACCGACCTTTACGTTTCATTAGGCTGACAAAATGTATGTTTACTATGCCTAGGACACGCACGTTTCACCATATTACAATACAAATATTAAGTTTCTTGTATATTTTCAAAGATAACGGTTTTTCATATATTCGAATATTTTAAACGACAATCAATTGGAAAAAAATGGAATGTTACATAATCTAAAAATGCGTAAGTTAAATCAGAACTCAATAACTTTATCAAAATTTAGTTTTATTTTGTTTTGTAAAAACACAAAATGGCGGATTTTATGGTATCGGAAAGTTTGATCACTTGGTCATATCAATGTATTTAAAAATTGTATACAAGCAAAGCATTTTAAAAATATCTATATATCTAATTCCGTAAGCCCAAATTTGCAAATGAAATTGTGAGCGAACGGTAGGTCGTAGAAAGCTGGGAGAGGTCTCATTTCAGAAGTCTGGGCATGAAGTTTTGGGGGAAAATATTCATTTTTGTTAATTGTGTCACGAAAATTTGTTACGGAATAAAATAATTACCATTTAAAAAGCATGTAGGTGTAAATCAAGTGATTTTAGAGTTAAAAACAGGTGATAGTATATAAATTGGAAAATTCAGCTATCATAACAACACCTGAATGTGCAGTTTTGTGATGTGTTTTGTTATTGTAGCTGTGTTTTTGTTTCAAAGTGAGAATTAAAATCAAAGCTTAGGCTATATGATTAAACACATTATAAAATTATTTCAACTGTACTTTTTTACTGTAATGAATAACGCTGGAAGACCACCTCGCAAAGGTAGGCAATCACGAAGAGTTATTGCTCCTAGAAATATAGCCTATATATAGGGGCTATTGCCCCTACAAGCCACACTAGTGGTGCTCTAATTTCGAATCTCTCTGTATCACACATCTAACTTATATCTTATCTTATTAAACGAGCAATTCTTGTTTATTTGTATATTTATAAATTTATTTCGGGGATCTCGCTAACAGCTCTAACGATTTTGATGAAAATTTGCATATATGGGTTTTTTGACGTCAGGAATCGAATGTGCTAGGTCTTATGTCTACTAAAATGCGCAAAACTCTGAAAAATGTGCTTAAAATTTAAACTCTGAACTCCTTTTTATACCCCCTTTCAATTCACTTAGAAGGGAAATAGATGCAACTTCTTTTTGTACCACCTTTAAAGTCACTAAGTATTCGAATACATAGATTATAGATACATTATTTTTATAGATATAATTGAGATGTTAAAAGTACTGAGCGATGCTCAGTCACCCAGGTACAAACGAGCCAATGATTATAGCGAGAGACTTTAGCGAGTTTTCCAACTGCGAGCGAAACGAAGCAGCCATCTGTGGCCGAGGCGGAATTGGGACGCGAAGCTTCCAGGGGCAGAGCCCCTAGTTATAGCAAATACGCCAAACGATTGTAACTCTGTTTAAAGTATCATGACCACAAACTATCATCCAATTACCGGATGATGTAATTACAATTCTAGTGACGTCATTTATAATTAATCTGTTTAATTAATTCTACAGATTATATTGACCCAACATTAATACAGTACGTGTTGGGTTTACAGTGCATGTAGGTTTTACCAAAATGTATTGAAAAAATAATCTCAATGTTTTCCAGCTTAGTTAAAAAAAAATCACCTGCAATCTTTTGTTGAGATACAGCTGTTTAAAACAGTTTAATATATTTGTATTTATTGAAGTGAAGTGTAAACATGTATGGGCGCTCCGCGTCCAAAATATTTTGCCGACGGTGAAACGGATTATACCGTTTATACTCTATGTAAAATACTATTTTATTAAGATTTCAAAAAATGTATCCGCCATTTTTAATGTAACTTTATTTTTAAATTTTAAGGTGGTCATGTGATACATCATTTCGATGTAGAATTTCAAGAGAAAACCAATGCTGAAATTTGAACATCCATATCTTTAACTAATAGCGACCAAAACAACGAAATCGTGTTTTCCAATTTTGCCCCATTTTGCTGTATTAAAAAAAATACTAATTATTATTCTTTTTGGATTTAGAATTAAATTAGCTTTCAAACGATACGCCACACAACGATATTTGGTTTAACCACTCGAAAAAAATCAAAATTGCTGTAACTCACAAATTTTAAATACTCCCAAATATCGTTGTGTGGCATATCGTTTGAAAGCTTATCTAATTCTTAATCCAAAAAGAAGAAAAATTAATATATATATGAATTGGTCAGATTAAGAAGGAAAACATTCCAAACATCCAAGTTTTCGGAAAACTAAACAAAACTGTATAGCTTGAGAAATAATCATTTTACTTGAATATTTACAATTACAAAGTTATTTATTAACCTCAAGACTACCTTTTTGTGTTATCAAAACTTTTAAATATTTGCATAATTATACATAAAATTTAAATAATTTATGTGGAATGTTTTCCTTTTTGATCTGAACACAAATTGACAACATATATTTAATTAAAACTCATGAAATTGTGTTAATAAAATGAATATATTTATATTACTTTATTGAATCACAAAAAGAAACATCATAAAATGCCATTTTTTATTCAAAGTTAACATTTTTTTAATTAAACCAATAAAATTTCACTATTTATTATTTTATTTTAGAACAAAAAGAAACATTACAAAAGCCATATTTAAAAAAAAAAGTCATACAAGTTACTATTTTTTCTTACTAAACAAATAAAATTCCACTATTTATTGAATTACAAAGAGAAACATTACAAACGCCAAATTTAAAAAAAGTTCATAAAAGTTACTATTTTTTCTTATTACAGAAATAGAATTTCAGTAGTCTTGTGTTGAAAGGTAAGATAAGGTCTAGTCACTGTTGTCATCCTCTTCTCTGGCGTTTGTAGTAGGCCAAGTTAAAATGTTTGTATAAAAATGTTTGTATTGATCAGGTATGTAATGGATAGTTTTTTAAATATCTTGAAGCTTTTGCACATTTTTTATAGGAACTCGTCCTGTGTAAGCATTTTGTGTAGGTAACTCTAAGACTCCCCCTTTAAAAAGTTTTAACACATTAAAGTTGATGCCATCGATGAACTCACGTGCATAAACAAAGCCTTTTTCTTCCTCTTTAAAAAGAAAATGTTTGAATTTGCTAATTTTGAAATCTTCTTTTTGTGTGCCTAAACTTTTTGCTGTTTTCTTAAAAAATGTTGGCCACCAGTTTTTAAAGTCTGTGATTTCTTTAGTTTTTAAATGTTTGACTTGAAACAAAGGCTGTTTCTTCTTTGCCAAGAAAACATCACATAACCTCTAATAAAGTAACCTAACAACAATACAACATGTGTAATTCACAGCTGACAATAACAACTAATAGCGCTCCAAGTGGATAACTTTGAAACTACATGTCCATTTCAGTTTAAGAAGGAACACATTCCTGGAATCTTTTCTTTCTTCAACTGACCTGAAACTTTCTATAGCTTGTAATGAAATTTAAATGAGTGGAATGTTTTCTTTTTAAGTGGAAATGGATGTGTCTTTACAAAAAGTACAAAATGGCTATCTCAGTTCATTTTGTCAAAAATATGGAATGTTTCCCTTTTTAATCTGACCAATTCATATATATATATATATATATATATATAAAATTGTACAGAAAAATGGGGCATAAACGTAAAACATGATTTTGTTGTTATTTTTCCGCCATTTAAATTTTTTTTAAGATATGGATGTGCAAATTTCACCTTTGGTTTTCTACATCGAAATGATGTATCACATGACCACCTTCCTATTTAAAAAAACAAAGTTTTACATTCAAAATGGCGGATCTAAGATGGCGGATAAATATTTTGAAATCTAAATATAATAGTATTTTTACATAGAGTAGATTCCTCAATAACATCAACCTCCAAATTTTCTTTGTATACGAAACATTAAACCGTTTCCAGACTTTTTATCCTCCCTGTATATAGTATACGTGTGTATACATATAGCAGAGTATAGGCCTATACTTTACTTGGTAATAAATCTGAAATGGGCATTGCGCTTCCTCATTTCGTAAGTTGTTTTAATATAGTTCACTTTGTATACCTCTGAAATTGACACTGTGCTTCCTCATTTCGTAATTTGTTTTAACATGGTTTACTTGGTAACGCCTCAGAAATGGACACTGTGCTTCCTCATTTTGTAAGTTTAAAGTTGTGTTAACATAGTTTACTTGATAATACCTCGGAAATAGACATTGTGCTTTCTTATTTTGTAAGTTGTGTTAAAATTGTTTACTTAGTAGTGTTAAAATAATACAATTTTGAGTACCTACTTTGCAAATTTGTTTTATGCAGGATTTTTTTGGCAACCAAAATAATTTCCATAATATATTTTATAGTTATCAGAATGTTTACACTTCTCCCGCTTTGTCTTAAGCACACCTGGATTCTTTTACTATACCGATTCGTTTTTGATGTTTCAACACTCGTCTAGTGAAAACTACAAATAGAAATGATCCAGACCAAATGCCTCTACACTGTAAACTACTAAAGAAAGAATTGGGATGAAAATAAGACAAAGGTTTGGTGCCATAAGAAAACATTAGTAGTTTTTCTTTTCAAACCAATTTAAAATATTTTAAAATGTGAACTGTACACCAATATTAAAATCAGTTCCAATTACCAATATTAATACAAACTCCAAAACAGTAGGTACATAAAATAGTATTTGACAGAAAATAGCTTTATGGGTTGTCTTTGAGTTTGTAACTTGTATTCCAATAAGAGTTCTACTGGACCTATTTTAATGAATTTAACGCGGAAATGCAAGTTTTAATCGTTCAAGCGTGTGCAATATCAGGACGAAACAGTGTATCACACAGCTGTCTCCAGTTTTATAGCGTTTTACTTGTTGTTGTTTTTACCTTTCATTGAACTTTGAAGATGAACAGTTGTAATTTGCCGGAATCTGTTCTTGAACATCTGAATTAAATTCGCCAATGATTTTCCGTTGAAATACTTGAAGTTATAAAGTCACCTTGGCTATTTTTATTATCTAATGATTAAAAAAAAATAGTCCACCATATTTTGTAAAAAAATGCTTGCAAATTTAACAAATCTTGTAAGCATCACTGACCCAGGAAAAATACTCCAATTTGATTAAAAATTGGAATTCTCTATAAAATTACTTTATATGCAGTGTCATGTAAGTAAAGTGCTAAACTCTTCGGGAAATGGTTCTATGTTTCAAAATAGAGAGAAAAAAAGAATAAATGTTTTTCCAAAAACTCATTATTGGATAAAATCGCTTATTTTATTTGAAATAGATTATTGTTAGTTTAAACTGCATTTCATGAAAATCCAGGGCCGGCGCAAGGACCATGCGGAACATGCGAACGCAAGGGGCACCAAAAGGAAGGGGGCGCCGACGCACCGGCAAAAAGTTCAAGACCAATGCGCCTTCAAAATTTTCCGAAAAATGTTTGTCTAAAGACGTGGCCGCTCTTTTCGGGTTTTAAAAGAAACTCCCTATTTCTGTTTAGCGCTTTTTTTTAGGGACAGACAACCTACACCGCTATCCTTTCAGAGTCGGCGCCCCTTTAGTTTCAGTGACAAATTCGCCCCCCTCCCCCTAAAGACGCGACCTCCCTTTTCGGTAATTAAAAGAAATGCCGTATTTCTTTTTGGCGCCTCTTTACGGACACAAAAGACCACATACACTAGTTTTGGGAGCCATCCTTTCGAAATCGGCGCCCTTTGGTTTCAGTGAAAAATTCACCCTCTTAAAGACGCGACCGTCCTTTTCGGGAATTAAAAGAAACGCTGAAATGCCCTATTTCATTTTTGGCACCTCTTTATGGATAGACAAGATCAGGTACAGGTACAACAGTATTGTATAAGGCACCATCCTTTCGAAATCGGCGCCCTTTCGTTTCAGTGAAAAATTCGCCCCCCCTAAAGACGAGACCGCCGTTCATTTTATACTAACTTCTTTCTTGTATGTGTGTGTGATATTAATGTAAAAACTTAACATTAACCTCAATCTTACAATGATATCGAATTACCGATGTTACCTTATCTTATTGACAGCTATACCATACCTAACCCTTTACCACGTTGTCATGATGTTACCAAATTGACTTGTGATATAGTAATGTTAATCTTACAATGTTACCTTTTGATGTTAAATAGTTAAAATTATGTAAAATAAATATTATAGTATGATTAATTTGGTGTTTTCAGTATTTCACTTCCCCCCACTTAACTTTCCATTTTATCATACATTTATTTAAGGTCAAAAAGACCGATGCTATATATATATATATATATATATATATATATAATACACTGTATATGTATAGAAAATATTTTATATTTACTTATATTTTTAAAATTGTTGCTCGATGTTATATTTTAATTTTACTTTATATAATTAAATAATTTCAATCGGTATACATTTGATAATGTACCCATTTTTTATTGCAATAAGGAGATATATAATATATAGGGGTGGGGAGGGGTGGTTGTGTATTGAGGGGGGCGCCAAAAATGACTCTCCCATATTCAGGAAAAACCCCTTGCACCGGCCCTGTGAAAATCAATCGGTCAAACCGTTCTCTAGATAGGCCTATGAATTAATTTGTAAAAACAACAAAATGGCGAATATGTAGAAAACTAAATGTTTTGGAAAAAACATTTATTCTTGATTTTCTCTTTATTTTGTCCCATAGAACTATGTCCCGTAGTTTGGTACTTTATTTATGGCACACCCAGTATATTCTGTATAAATAGTGAAAATCAAAAATCAAACCTTCGTTAGTAAAAATACAACTGTTTAAAAATGATATTTTAGTCGCGCTCGAGGGACTTACTTATGCATTAGGTTCTATCTGCTTAGGTTAACTACAATTGAATGCATTTTCTCATGTTGTATAGAATAGCACACCCAAAGTAAATAATATTGTTTAGCTTTGTTTTTAGACCAATAGAGGACTGCAATAAAATTTTCTTACGGAATTGAGTTAGGTATAGTTTGAAGTGGATTTCAGGCGCCAAGGGCTTTATACAGTCAGCTGTTCCAATAGTCTCCCAAAATTGTACAAAAAAAAAAGAATCATGAACATGTCATCTACTAAATATTTGAAGTAACCATCCAACTAGTACAAATATCATGGTGGGAGTAAATAATCATTGGTAACAGCACTAGTGAAAAGAAATGCAGCTCCCTAACACAGAATTTTACATACTGCATACATTTAAAGAAATTTTTAACAAAATATCAAACCTAAAGTTTTTGAAAAATGAAAACCTATAATTTAAGATTTGCAAATATAAATTAAGTATTTTCAGAATTAGAGAAATAGAATTGATGTCTGAATAACATTTTCGGAATCAGAAAAGGGGAATGGATGTTTAAGTAACATTATAAAAACTAGAAGAACGAATATTTTTCGGGACAGGGGCGTTTTTCGGATATTTGAGCAACATTATCCGAATTAGAGACAGGGAATGGATGTTTGAACAACGTTTTTGGAATAAGAGGAATGGAATTGGTGCTCAAACAACATTTTCGGCGTTAGAGGAATTGAATGGATGTGTGGGTAATATTTTCAGAATTAGAGGAAGGGAAAGGTGTTGGAACAAAGTTTTCGGATTAAGAGGAATGGAATTGATGCTCGAACAACATTTTCGGCGTTAAAGGAATTGAATGAATGTTTGAGAAACATTTTTTAAATTAGAGGAAGAGAACAGACATATTATGCTTGAGATTAATTTTCGAGAATAGTTACATAACTATATATCAAAATAATGATTTAAATTGAGTTTGTATCTTCAAAATAAAGCAATTTTTTTACAATATACCACTCAAAAGTGTAATAAATTTCTTTAAGGTAACAAATTTGGTACAACAAAATGTAGGTAAAATAGTTTAAGGATTTTGATTATTGAATGCGGCTTAGAATCCTTTATAACTATTTAAAAAATCAATATGATAACTTCTTTCGTTCCTGAGAAATGATTATCACGCAGACTAAGTAATACTGTATGGTTTCTGTACTTAAAAAAAAAAATGAATAAAAACACTAAAATTAAATATTTAAAAATTTTACCGTTTTGTTGTTGTACTTATATGAAAATATTTCGAGAACAAAAACCATAAATTAATTTGTTTTTGTTTTTTTTGTGTAAACGATGCTTAAACATAATTTTTTTAAAGGGGAATTGTATTACTAAAAATTAAAAGTACTCACAGAATAGTTTTGGCTTGCAAAGCACTCTCTGAATATATTTACGCTATTCTTTAGTTCTGTGCCACCCTGTATAAAAATATTTACATTATGCACACAACTTGTAACAAGCACTCAAAGCATAACATTATGTAAGTTACGTAAGCTTTATTTACAAAGTACTCTACAAGTTTACAATTTCAAATCGTAAAGGCGCCGCTGAGCTATTGTGTAAACATAGAAACAAAGTAAAGTTCGGTTACACTCTATTTCAGTCTTGGGTTGTCTGTATAATTTGAAACTATACTTCTTGCTTTCCACTATTTAAACTGACCATTGATTTAGTTAAATGTACTGGTTTTTCTTACAAAGAATATCATCAAAGCAAACCCCGTGAAAAATCCCAGGCAGATTAATTAGATACACATCAGAAATACATTATTTAAAAAAATACTATTTAAAAACTACTAAACAAAAACTACTATTTCAATATCCAAGCCCATATAACTATGCAGACGGCGATTTTTAACTCGTTAAATGTGTACAATTAAAGGACCTATGTGTACTGTAGACCTATTTGATAACAGTTTTATTTGTATACATTATTATATATCTAAAGAAAGATACAATTTTTTTTTTCATATTATTAGATCAAATGATTTAGAAGTTATTAATATTATAGTGAATAAATAAATCGAATATGTTTATATGCTATAATAAGATGTACGAATGTTTCCGAAGTAAAAACGAATAGTTATTTCTTCTTTAAATTTTTACGATCGACGATATTTATTGATGATAAAAGTTTGTATTTATATACAGTTTATAACCTCAAAGCAAATCTTATAACATATAAGCATACTTTAGCTATATATAGTTCATATTCAAAAAATTTACTTCACAAGAAATTATAATGATTGAAGTTGTAAACATAACACAAAAGAATAATCTACATTGAGTTTTGTTAAAGTATTAACAGATGATGGGTGAAATCAGCTGTTATATTATATTACTCACGTTCTTACTTACGAGTTAGTATGGCTTAGTTATTAAGTAAGAATGAATTAATGTTTTATTGCTCCTTATGTTTGTACATTTGTAGAATTATAATTACTATACATACCTTATAAAAAAACAAAGTAAAATAGCTTTACTTACAAAACAAATTACATAGGGAAGCAATTTAACTACCTGAATGTTTTAAAACATGTTTGAGATCGTGAGTAATTAGAGAACATGTTATTCTTTAATTTTATGAACATAAAATGAGGATGAAAATGAACGAGTGACCTCTTGTGCTCTCGTTCTATTTTTTAATTACTATACCAGGAGAATTAAAGTCTATATTATTGAATTTCTGATTAAAAATTCAAGTGTTCTCAGAAGTTATTGCAACAAAAAAGAAATTAGGTGACCAGTTTCCAGAAATACATTTAATACCACACATATTATAGTTGATATAAAATAAAATTCTTTAACTGCATCTTCACAAATGTAAACATTTAACACAGATATTATTTTCCAAAACAAGAGAGAAATACATATTTTAAAGGATAAACTATAGGTCTATACAAGTTTTAATATCAATACATCTATTCACATACAAACGCATTCATGTACCCT